>CAXAKX010000859.1:0-78245 GCA_963969525.1 Ontholestes murinus
AAGCAATTTTCTTTCATTATATTTCGTGTATATATATTTTTATCTACGATCGTACAAAAAGTAGACGCTTTTTGCTTCATTTTTCATTGTAAAAGTGGCTTTTTAAAGCACTAGTGCTTTTTTACGTTTTTATTGCACGGTAATGTCAAACTGTTTTTATTGCACAGAATTGTCAAATTTGACAGATGAATATATTTTGACGATAAACTTATTTTTTTATTAATTGATACAAATAACTAATAAACTATAAATAAAATATATAATACAAACCAAATGGCACATTTAAGAACTCTGAAGATTTCATTTAATGCAAGTCGAAGCGATTACAATAAAGCGAACATTTTTTCCATAAATAATAATGGCGGCCGATATTTGTGCAACTTGTTTACTGGTTGCTTAGTAACGCTTTCATTAGTGTACTGCGGGTAAAATATGTTTTCATTAATTGAATTATTGAAATGACATTAAAATATTAGTCATAAGAATATTTTCTTTGAAATCCTTTACGATCGAAGATAAAATTTTGTAAGGCACACATGTAAAAAGTTTCTTTATTGCACTCCTGGCTTTAAAAAAACTCGCTCGTTCCTCGCTCGTGTTTTTAAACGCCAGTTCGTGCAATAAAGGATCACTTTTTACACTTGTACCTTAAATAACTATTTTGTGTTACCCTACACTGTGTCATAAAAAGCTAATTTTAGTTAATTAATTGATGGTGTGCTGTTCAAGTGAAATTTCTTTTCCATTTCATTTTGGTTCACGATATATACAGGGTGAGTTTTTTTCGATGTTCTCTATGGGGATCTCGGAAACTATGAGAGATAGAGAAACTGTTAAATGGGGAAAGAAGTGTAGATTGACGAGACGAATAAAATTCCACTTTCAAAGTTTTCAAAAAAGTCAAGGGTAACTAGATATTTTGAAAAAAGTAAAAAGTGTCAATTTTTTCAAATCAATATATCTCGGTTATTATGACAGATAGAAAAAAACTGTAAAGGACAAAGTTTTAGATAATTTTATGTAGATTAATAAAAAATAATCCGAAATTTTTTATCGCCATTATTTTCCGAGATATGACGCAAACTTACATTTTTTTAAATGGAAACCATAGTTGGCTATGGCCTCATTCAAAAGGTAATTTTTTTCTCTTTAATCCAATATGACATACGACATAGTTATTTCTAAAAATAAGTGAGTTATAGTAATTTTAAATTTTATTATAAATAAAAAATGGGTAGCCATGAAAAAGATGAAAGTAAAACAATTGCAGTTGTTTATAATAATAGCAATATTGTAATTATTAGTTCTACAAAGTTAAATAAAAATGAAAAACCAGCATAAGTATAATAATTTTGTAATTATCAAATGGCCTTCTGTATGTGGTATAAACCCATTTGTCAAGAGCATAATACGTTTCTTACAAAAATATTATGAACAGATGAATCGCGATTCACTAATTGTGGTATTTTTAATCGCCACAATGAGCATAGATGAACTTAAGAGAAACCACGAGAAGTTTCACAAATTAAATTTGGGTTTAATCCATGGTGTTTTTGGATTAATAATTCTCGTTCCATATATTTTTGAAAGCTCACTAAGTGAAACTGATTATTTTCATTTTCTTCAGAAAACATTTGAAGACACGCTCGATTGTTTAAATTTATCATTACAAGCAAGATTAAAATGGTTTCAATATGACGGTGCTCCACCTCATAACATGTTGGCTTTTCAAATTATTTAAATGATGCTTTTCCTAACTCATAAGTGGGAAGAAATAAACCAATCCCAGGGCCACCTAGATCTCCCGATCTGCGCGTTTTAGATTTTTTTCTGTGGGGTTATGTAAAAAACAAAGTATATGAAAAATCATATCAATCTGTGGAGGATCATAAACTAGTTGTTATTGAAACATTTAATTCAATTTACATGAGAATAGTCAAAAAGCGATAAATTCAATTTTAAAAAGATATAATTTATGTCATAATAGTATTAATAGTGGACTCTTTGACTATTTTTTTTAATATTAAAATTTCTCTCCCATGGATATATTTATAATTACAGAATTACTTTATGCAGTTGTTTCATTTTGATTTATCTCTGTAAAACTAATGATTACAATATTGCTAATATTATAAACAACTGCAATTGTTTTACTTTCATCTTTTTCATGGCTACCCATTTTGTATTTATAATAAAATTTAAAATGACTATAACTCACTCATTTTTAGAAATAACTATGTCGAATGCCATATTGTATTAAAGAGAAAAAAATTACCTTTTCAATGAGGTCACAGCCAACTATGGTTTCCATTTAAAAAAATGTAAGTTTGCGTCATATCTCGAAAAATAATGGCGATAAAAATTTTCTGATTATTTTTTATTAATCTGCACAAAATTATCTAAAACTTTGTCCTTTACAGTTTTTTTCTACCTGTTATAAAAACCGAGATATATTGATTTGAAAAAATTGACACTTTTTACTTTTTTCAAAATATCTAGTTACCCTTGACTTTTTTGAAAACTTTGAAAGTGGAATTTTATTCGTCTCGTAAATCTACACTTCTTTCTCCATTTAACCGTTTCTCTATCTCTTATAGTTTCCGAGATCCCCATAGAGAACATCGAAAAAAACTCACCCTGTATATATATATATATATATATATATACCTAAAAAAATAAATAAAAAAATATTGTGAAAAGACATGGCAGACTTTTACTAAATTCAATCAGAGCTCTAATTTGCGGCCCGTCACACTGTGGTAAATCGAATTTAATGTTATCGCTTTTACTACATAGAAACGAATTGAAATTTGAAAACATTTACGTTTATTCAAAGTCGCTTTACCAACCCAAATATACATATTTGCAAGAACTTATAAATGGTATTCCAGAGGTGAATTACTTTCCATACGCAGAGAACGCTGAAATTATAAGCCCGGATAGGCGAAAGCAAATTCAATATTTATATTTGATGATGTTGCTTGTGACAAGCAGAATAAAATTCTAGAATATTTTAGCATGGGTAGACATAATAATATAGATTCCTTCTATCTCTGTCAAACATATACTCGCATTCCTAAACATTTAATACGGGATAATGCAAATTTAATTATATTATTCAAACAGGATGATCTTAATCTAAAACATGTATACAATGATCATGTGAGCGCTGATATGACTTTTGAAAAGTTTAAATCGTTGTGTGCAGAGTGTTGGAAAGAAATGTATGGATTCATCGCAATAGATAAAGATTCTGATGTGGGTGGATACCGTATAGGTCTTGATCAGTATATAATTATAAGCTAACCAACATCTACTGCATTACAAGTCCAAACCTCGTCCGAGTCATACAACCAAGGAACATAATAAGGCTCATTGGGAAAAAGAGGAGAAAACAGGCGGCTCATTGGATAAAGAGGCTGATTAGAAAAAGAGGCTGATTAGAAAAAGAGGCTGATTAGAAAAAGAGATTAAGATGAGTGACATTCAAAAGAAATTAATACAAGTACAAACGGATATCAGAAGAAAAGTTTTGGCTCTTAAATTAAATCGTAATGAAGATGATGAGAGACTGAAAAAAATATATCAACCAATTACCGATCCTTTACCCAACCTAGTAAAATCCAACAAAGAAATAATTAAGACTAATGAAGAAATAATTAAGACGAATGAAGAAATTAAACAAGAAAATCGAGAAATTAAGCGAGAAAATAAGATAATTGAAAAGGAGGACATTCAGTTTGCTCATTAATCACCACTTAAACCTAAAAGTTTACAATTCATCGATGATGCTCATTCATCACCCCTCAAACCTAAAAGTTTAGAATTCATAGATGATGGCGATTCCGAAAATCTATCTATCTTTAATTTCTCCACCCGATCCAGCCATACTTAATGAATATTTAGAACAATTTGCACCACTACCGAGGCAATATATTGAAAAATTATTGGTTGAAGGTGGTGATGATTTTGATCCCATTCATGGCATTAAATTTAATAATGATGACGCTAAATTAAAAATTGGTAACACTGTAATTGATTTGGATGAAAATGATTTAATAATTGGCCTTAACTACAAAGGTACTTCAGGTCTGTATGAACTGTTGTTTAGAAAAGATCCCTATGCATTTACAGAAGACGATCGAAGAAATTTTGTAGATATACTTAAAAGAACAAACTCATTACATCGTCGTTTCGACCAGGAACAACAACTTCAAGGGACTCGGTCACACAAGTATAGAAATATTATAAAACCATTACTAACAATTTCACAAAAACAACGATCAAAGTCTGAATCAAGTCAACAAAAGACTAAAGGTGGTCGTGGTTTCGATTCAAACTTAATTGTTGAAAATAAAAAGCATAGATATACCTATTGGAATGATCCCAATGAATTGATTGAAAGACTATGGTTATTACATGCTTCAAAACGAGCTGGAAATAATTCACACGCCAATGAAATTGCATCGATCGAGGAAGAGCTGAGGGAGGCTAATATAATCTATTAATTTCATCATTTTACATCATTTCCATCATTTACATAATGTCCGTCGACAAATTCGGACGTCATTCCAGCAAGGTTATAACTGCAGGTCGGGGTCCTCCTGGCATCGGTTTCAGCCTAACACCGGAAGGACAGTTTAACATTGACAATAAACAATTAAAAAATGTATTGGAGCCTTATGAATTGAATGATGCTGCGACTAAATTATATGTTGATAACAATTATGATAAAATTTCTAAAATATTAACTCTAATTGAGGATAAAATTGTTTCTATAGATAAAGAAAATAGACTTGAGTTACAACGTAAATGTCTGTGGCTAAGAATGGAATTTAATGATGCGATAAATAATAAAACAAATAGTATAAAGGATGAATTAGACGCAATTATTACTAGTAATACAAAGATTATAAAGGGTGATTTAGATACAATTTTTACTAATAAAACCAAGAGTATAAGGGATGATTTAGAGCAAATCTTTATTAATAAAACGAAAAATATGGATGCATTGATGCTCGGTATTGCTACTGATTTAAAAAAAAAACTGTATAATTTCCTGTCGAATAATGTGTCAGGAAAACTAGAAAGCAATATTAATGAATTCAGAGAAACTCATGAGATATTAAACAAAATAATAAAGCCCTTGGATATGCAGAAAGGGGCTCAGACAATTATTAACACACCATGAGCAAAGTAAAAAGTGATGTAGTAAATGAGCTGCATAAGCCTGTAAGAAAAATATTTCCTCGACGACGCACAATTATTAGACTGGACGACTTATGGCAAGCCGACTTAGCCGAATTTGGACTTTAGGCAAGAGAAAATAAAGGATTTAAATATATTCTGGTGGTGATTGATTGTTTTTCAAAGTATTTATGGACTATACCATTAAAAGACAAATCTGGTATAAATGTGGCTAATGCATTTAAAAGTGTAATTATGATAAATGACCGAATGCCTAAAAATTTACAAACTGATCAAGGAAAGGAATTCTATAACTCGCATTTTAGCAAAGTTATTCAAAAATTCGGAATTAATCAATATTCTACTTATACTGTAATGAAAACCGCAATAACAGAGCGTGTGATAAGGACTTTAAAAGATAAGTTATATCGCACATTCAGTTTGCGAGGGACGTATCGCTGGATAGACATTTTGGATGAAATTACAGCTGATTACAACAAACGGAAGCATAGTACTACAGGAATGCGACCATGTGACGTCACTAAAGATAAGGAGCGTCAGTTATTAAAAACTGTTTATTCACATATTCAAATCGTTGGAAAGAAGAAATTTAACACAGGTGACATCGTGCGTATTAGTAAACAAAAAGCATTATTTAATAAGGGCTACACACCGAATTGGACGACTGAATTATTTAAAATCAAATCCATCAAAGTTTCAAATCCTACCGTTTACCTGTTGGAAGATAGTTCGGGGAATCCAATCCAAGGGGCGTTTTATGCTGAAGAATTGCAGAAAGCTAAACATCCAGACGTTTACCTAGTGGCAAAAGTGTTGAGGAAAAAGGGAAACAAAGTGCACGTCAAGTGGTTAGGTTTAGACAAATCACAAAATAGTTGGATAGATAAGTCAAACGTATTGTAACTACATGAATGTATTATTAAAAATATATGTATGTGTAATGGTGAGAATTATTATCAGTTTTATATTAACCCTCAACTCGACAAGATGTTTATCAAATTAATCACGCTTTTAATTATTATCAATGCAAGTTATGAAATTGATGTCATTAAATATTTACATCAGTTTTTATATTAAGATGAAACTAAATTTTTAAAACAAAATGAAGACAATGAGTCATCGATTAATGCCATCGAAACGGTTCAAGAATATTATAACTTGAGAATTGAATAACGAAACAATAAATTTAATGAGGCGAGCGAGATGCGGATTACGGGATGTGGAAGAGTTTACATTGGGACAGTCAGAACAAAAGTGGAATTTTACAGATTTGTCGTGGAATTTCCCCAGAGCTCCAATCAATGGCATTGAAATAGCTGGTAAAGCGTTTGAAATAAAACGGTGTCGATCACTTTAATATATTGTACGGCTTCACAAATTTTGAATAAAATTAAAACATTATTCAATAACTAATTGTTTTAAAAGACAAGTTTGAACAAGTTTGGACAAGTTTGGACCTTCAGTTAGATAAGGAGTCTAATGTGATAAGACCATTGCTATAAAGTACACATATTTACAATAAAATATTAGTCGTTCAGAATCACTCAACCATGTCTGCCACAAATCAAGAAAGTACTTTTAATTTCAACGATATATTTGACAATCAAATTTCAAATTATGATGTCGCGCTCGAGAAGGAATCAACACTTTTGGGGCAATCAACTTATCCGCTGAACAAATCCACAACAAAGAACGTAAGCATTGGAATAAGCCCCTCTGTCAGATTTATTCCAGTCGTAAAAATATGGGGTGCTCATTCTTGTATCTTCTTTACTGAGGAGGAATGGCTACAATTTATGGATATCAACCCGACTAATTTACAAAGTCCCATCACCATCGGGGATCACAAGATTAACAAGAACGAATATAAAAATATTATGGTGATATCTATTGTGCAGAGGAAATTGAGTGTTATTATATCGGAAGAAACCGGGGCCGGAAGTTGGAAACCGGAAACCGGAAGTCGGAAACCGGAAACCGGAAGTCGGAAACCGGGGCCGGAAGTCGGAAACCGGAAACCGGAAGTCGGAAACCGGAAACAGGAAGTCGGAAACAGGAAGTCGGAAACCGGAAACCGGAAGTGCTTCCGGGATCACTTCCTGTCCCCGTACCGGCTATTCTTATCTATTCTATCACAGCATAAACAAATCGAGTTTGTTTAGGCATAAGAAATTACATGCTACAGGTATGCTACAGCTATGCTACAGCTATGCTATAGGGATGCTACAGCTATGCTATAGGGACATATAAGCTAATATTACATATAAGCTAACCAACATCTACTGCATTACAAGTCCAAACCTCGTCCGAGTTATACAACCAAGGAACATAATAAGGCTCATTGGGAAAAAGAGGAGAAAAGAGGCTCATTGGATTACGAGGCTCATTAGAAAAAGAGGCTGATTAGAAAAAGAGGCTGAATAGAAAAAGAGGCTAATTAGAAAAAGAGGCTCATTCAGAAAAGAGGCTGATTAGAAAAAGAGGCTGATTAGAAAAAGAGGCTAATTAGAAAAAGAGGCTCATTCAGAAAAGAGGCTGATTAAAAGAGGCTCATTCAGAAAACAGGATATATGCTACAGGTATGCTACATGAATGCTACAGGAATGCTACAGCTATGCTACAGGTATGCTACAGGAATGCTACAGCTATGCTACAGGTATGCTACAGGAATGCTACAGCTATGCTACAGGTATGCTACAGGAATGCTACAGCTATGCTACAGGAATGCTACAGCTATGCTACAGCTATGCTACAGGAATGCTACAGCTATGCTACAGGTATGCTACAGGAATGCTACAGCTATGCTACAGCTATGCTACAGCTATGCTACAGCTATGCTACAGGAATGCTACAGCTATGCTACAGGTATGCTACAGGAATGCTACAGCTATGCTACAGCTATGCTACAGCTATGCTACAGGAATGCTACAGTTATGCTACAGGAATGCTACAGGAATGCTACAGCTATGCTACAGGTACGCTGCAGCTATGCTACAGGAATGCTACAGGTGCTACAGGAATATAACATAAGGGTAATGAAGCCTTTGTATATAAGCTTAATTAGTTAATGCTGGTGTCAGTACTGGCTTAACCATTAAAAAATGTACACATGTAAGGAATGTGGACTGATATACAAACATCATTCGAGTTTGTTTAGACATAAGAAATTACATCGTCATCAGAATAATCCAACAATAGAATTAAAAGATAAAATCAATAAGAATCAGCGAGTATTTGAGAATAATATACGACCTCTTTCTAAATCTGTTGGTATGAAAAATCAACTTAATAACAATCGGAATAATCTTAGGCGACACGAACATTTTAAAATGAAGAGTTTTCTCAACAAAAATAGACGCCGGATCGTAAGATGTTCCATCATCTAATACACTCCAAAAATGAATAGGAATAATCGATACCGGACCGAGATGTAGGGATCCACATACAATATCAATTTTAAAACAAATCTACATTGATTCTTATGATAAACACGCACATAATCATTATTCACAGACGACCACTTTTCTACTTTTATTTTTCTTAACGCTGATTGGTTAATAATAATAATTACTTGATGGTTCGATGGTATAAAAGAAAATTTTATGATTTCCTATTTTAGTTGTTGACCAGTCGTCAATCTGTTCAGACGTGTCTTAAAGTTGTTCTCAATTGTTACAGTTAAGATGGAGAAATTTACTGTTGCTAAAGATTTAATTAAGATGAACAGGAGGTTCAAAGTACAAGCGCGTACGATGGAATTCAAAATTAAGCCAATTCCTGAGAATGTTGAGCCTGTTGGGTGGGTGAAGGATGCCATCACCCAAATCGTAAAGAAATCGACAGATCACTTACGCCCCAATGATCAGGTGGGAGTAACCTTCTGCTCAAAGGAATTTCAACACGGTTCGGGGTACATGAAGTTCAGAAATGCTTCCCTAATATCTACTGAAGACGTATGGTCCATTATAAATGGGATATTCAAATCTAACTCAACGGGGCTTAATACTGATACGTTCTGCTTAAGCGTTACATCAGTGCGCATGCCCGAGGGACGTGGTCGTGGAAAAAGGTACAACACCTTTAATGAAGAGTGTGCAATGCGTAAAGGCATAGTGACTATTGAAAACAAAGACAATTTGTGCTTACCTCGTGCGTTAGTGGTTGCAAAAGCTCATGTTGATAAAGACCCTGAATATATTAAAGTGCGTAGAGATCTAGGAAAATTGCAAACAATAAGAGCTAAAACATTACTTCAATGTTCTGGTGTGCAAGTTCCCGAAGAAGGAGCTGGTATTGAAGAACTCCATAAATTCCAGCGGTACTTGAGTGATTATAAAATTACGGTTTATCAGTACGGAGGTAAAGGCAGATACTTGGAGTTCGATGGTGCGAATGAAAGTGTTAAAAAACTAAATTTACTGTATCATGATGGACACTATAATGTAATAACACCTCTCACTGCTGCATTTTGTTGTACGTATTATTGTGAAGAGTGTCATATACCGTACGATCACAAAAATAAACATAGGTGTGGAGGAACATGTCAAGCTTGTCAACAATCGCCGGCTTGTCAACATCGGCAAAAAGTAAAATGTGCGGAGTGTAATAGAACATTTAGAAGTCAAGAATGCTTTAATAATCACAAGAAAACTAATTCACTCAATAAAGGATCGGTGTGCGAGCAAATACGATTGTGTACTAATTGTTTAAAAACTGTTAAAAGTGATAGACAACATACGTGTGGTGAAATTTTCTGCAAGATTTGTCAAAAACATTTACCCGGTAATCACGTTTGTTATATGCAACCAGACACAGGAAAACCGAAATTAAAAGATTTTTTATTTGTGTTCTACGATTTGGAATCGCGTCAAGAAGCACGGTTGGAAAACGGAGAATTACTACACGAACCCAACTTGTGTGTATTTAAGACGTGCTGCAAAAACTGTATTGATACTGATGTCAAACTCTGCAATAAGTGCGGCCATCGATTAAATATTTTAAAAATTAGTCCTGCGGAGAGATTCTTAGAATATGTACTTAATCGGCGAAAGTTATTTAAAAATGTTGTGGTTGTGGCCCATAATGGCCAAGCTTATGACCATCAATTTATCCTTAATCATATTTTAACAAAAACTCAATTGAAACCTGAACTGATTATGCGCGGTACAAAAATTATTCAGATGTTACTGGATAACGTGAAATTTATTGACAGTCTAAACTTTTTCCCTATGGCTCTCAGTGCGCTTCCTAAAGCCTTTGGTCTTGGAGATAATTTCAAGAAAGGTTATTTACCCCATTTATTTAATAAAGCAGAAAATGATGATTACGTAGGCCCTCTGCCTTCCAAAGAGTACTACAGTCCGGATTCAATGAAAACAGATGCACGAGATAAGCTTTTAGAGTGGTATGAAGCCAATAAAGAGTTGGAATTTGATTTCAAGAAAGAGTTGGTGGACTATTGTATTAGTGATGTGGAAATTTTAACTGCTGCATGTCTCAGGTTTCGGAACCTCCTTCTAGATGTAGGAAATGTTTGCCCTCTTACAGAGTCCAGTACAATCGCCTCCGCCTGCAGTAAAGTCTATCGTCGTAACTTTCTTAAACCAAACACTATTGGAATAATTCCGAAAGGAGGATACAGATGGCGTAATAATCAATCCAAAATAGGTACACAGTGGCTGGTGTGGGAAGAACACCAAAGACAAATAAATATTGTTCATACCGCAAACTAAAGAGAGGCAATTGTAAAAGGTGTAGAGGTGGACGGTTACTCTGAAGAAACACGCCAAGTGTTTGAATTCCATGGTTGTTATTACCACGGTTGCATTCGATGTTACAAACATAACCGTGACACACCTTTACACGACAACCCAAAAGAATCCCTAAATACAAGATATGAATCTACTCTGTCCAAATCTTCAAGACTCAGGGAACTCGGATACGAAGTAATCGAGATGTGGGAGTGCGAGTTTAGACAAAAATTGAGAGATTCACCCGAAATTGTACAATTTACAGAAAAGCACCATCTATTAACTTCACTACCTCTTAATCCTCGCGATGCCTTTTACGGAGGAAGGACAGGCAATTGCAAAGAGTACTATGAGGCCATGCCAAGTGAAAAAATCAAATACGTTGATGTTTGCTCCCTTTAGCCATGGGCTTGCAAGTACGGAAGATTTCCAATTGGCCACCCTGAAGTGATAACTGGCAATGAAGAGTGTTTGAAAATTGACTTTGGTACTAGTTGTGGGTTAATTAAATGTTCAATTTTACCACCTGCAGATCTCTATCACCCTGTGCTACCTCTTAAAATGAATAACAAATTAATGTTTGTACTTTGTCGAAAATGCGGAGAAGATATGGAGCAAAATGATGAATGTAATCATTCTGATGACCAGAGGGATTTGCACGGAACATGGGTTATTGAAGAAGTTTATAAAGCATTAGAGAAAGGCTATAAAATGATTGAAATTCAAGAAATTTGGAAATATAAATCATTGCAGTATGACTCTAAATTAAATTCAGAAGGATTGTTCACCGAAATGATGAACACCTTTATTAAATATAAACAACAAGCTTCTGGATGGCCTAAAAATTTAAATAGTCGAGAGGAAAAGGACAAATATATTGAAGAATTTTTCGATGCTGAGGGTGTTCGTCTAGAATTTGCATGTATTTTGGAAAACCCAGGTCTTCGATCTCTTGCAAAACTAATTTTGAACTCCTTCTGGGGAAAATTAGGACAGCGTGAAAATCAAGCAAAAACAGCTGTGATTAATAGACCCGAAGAGCTATTTGATCTAATGAAAAATCCTTCGGTAGAGGTTTGTGGTATCTTACCAATTACTGAAGATGTTGTAGTCGTAAATTACGAATTCATTGAGGAAGCCTACGACCCCTTAAGTACAGTTAATGTTACATTAGCTGCATACACAACAGCTCAAGCAAGACTTAAACTTTACAGTTACTTAGAAAAATTGGAGGAGCGTGTACTCAACTATGATACTGACAGTATAATTTACATAGGACGCGAACGAGAATACGATGTCCCTACAGGAAATTTCATCGGTGAGATGACGGACGAGTTGGGGCCTGTGTACGGCGAGGGCAGTTTTATTTTAAAGTTTGTGTCAGGTGGACCAGAAAATTATGGGTACGAGGTGCTTGGACAAAAAGGTATAAGTGCTTCAGTGAAAGTTAAAGGTATATCACTTAATTATACTACTTCTAAATTAATAAACTTTAAAATGATTGCTGAAATGGTTTTAAAGATAAGTGAGCCTATACCTGTAGTAACCACAAACATTCGCAGAACCGCAGAACATGAATTAGTGACCCGGACTGAAACAAAAATTTATAAACCAAACTCTACAAAACGTAAATTTAAAGACTATAACTCTGTACCGTACGGCTATAAGAAATGTAAATATTAATAATTATAGTTTTACTACGATGTAATTATATTTATTGTATGTAAGTCTATGTCAAATGTGTATTTTTAAATATTCTAATATAGATTTTAAAATAATGTGTGTTTTATTTACTTATCACATTATATTAATATTAAGTGTTAATTAATATATACAACCCAATCCATTTTGTTACTGATAACATTTAATTAATCAAGACTATAGGCAACCCAATATACAAATGATAAATCATTTAGCGTGGGGTATAATGCAATTTAAATTTATTTCAAAAGTGTAAGTACGCTCCTTAATTATACAATATATCTTAGATACACATATTTATAAACTTATAAACCCAATTTCTTCGTGTTCCACTCATCCGTCTCTTCATAATTAATCTATTTCTGTCATTGATCGAAAATGCCTTTACTAGATGGCGCCACCGTGGCTATAACAATTAACAAATAATTATTATTTTATTTACAATTTTATTTTCACAACTTACTGCGTATTAATCATATTTCTCTTATCACATCTCCTCTGATATCAATCTCTTCAAACATTATTTTCACCTGTAAGTATGAGACACTTAATTTATTTCTGTCATTGAATACTCTAATGATTTTGTACACTTACCTTAGCCAACACATGAACTATACTGTAAACCCTTTGCTCTTCCTTCTTCTTGTAGTTAGGAATTCACATATGATTATCTCACAATTCACAAAAACATTGCGCGTAAAAATAGCGTCTGTTTCGCTAGGTTCAGTCATTAATTTCTCTTATCAATCACACACACCGGAAGAACACGGTCAGCTGTTGGCGAATTGTAATCAGTTTCACAGGCTTCCTTGACCATGTCAGTTGAATATTTATTAGAAACTGTTACAAATATTGAAATTTTAAATTTACACCCAAAATTAACACGTGACGGGAGACATCTTCAAGTGTGCTGCCAATGTTGTAATAACACGCACAGGATTGTTTTTAATTCCATTCCAGGTAGTGGTGACGTTTTACAAGTACATGTTATATACAGAGATAATTTAAAGTGTATTAGTTTTTATTGTGATTTCCGCAACGACCCCGTAGAATTGGAAGATGATGAAATAGATATGGTCTCTGATGCAACAATTGAAAGGAGAACTTATTTCACACACGAGAGGAGTCCATCCATATAATTTTCGGGTAAGTCAACAGTTTCCTTAAATATTTTGTATGTACATATTTGCAATCTTTTTGATCATCTGCCCCCTATGAATTATTTCAACCGGAAGTGACGGCAGATAAACCCACAAATACTAATTTACAAAACGAATTTTCAAGTGTATAACAATCAATAATAACAAAACGTCTTCTTTAAGAAACATTATGTTTTCTTCCCTACGGGACTATAAATGAATTTGAATTTCCCTCCTATAACTTACTAGACTTATCACCTGACTTAAATCTAGCACTCTTTGGCAGAATCTCAATATATACTGCGCATGCTCCGTAGACTCTATACTCTTATATGATAGTGTCTTATACAAAATTAATCAGTCGGTACCTGTCTCTCGTAGTGTTTGGTTGTGTTTCTTATCAGTGTGTAGAGTGATGTCTCTTGTATGATGTGTTTGTGAAGTGCATCTATTTTGAAATTACTCCGGATGGACACGTTCCATCAGAGGCACCATTCTTCAGCTTCTGGTAATTGTATTCCAATTTCTTGTAATCTCTAGCTTCTGGTCATTGTTACATTTTCGTTCTTAGATATTAATTTAACGCACACACACACACACACACATTATCTTATTAACGCAAGACTTTCTTAAATTACTCCGGATGGGCACCATTCTTCACACTTATCAATTAATTGTCCGTCCTTATCACCAAAAGCGCGCTCGATGCGTTCATGAATGTCACGTTTCCTTTTTTCATATATACAACATTTATTTTTTTCTTATCAGTACGACGTGATGGCCTAGTGGTATCACGTCCGCTTAACAATCCAACAGTCCCGTGTTCAAATCACGATGAATTAATTACGAAATAAAAAAATCAGCAGGTTGCCTACACTCCTCTCACAAATATATAGTAATAGTAGTAGTGTTAGGCTATCGACCACGTGGTCCTTCCGCCATGTGTTGTTTGTGTATTTGTGTGTGTGTAAATGAGCTTGTTACTTTAAAGGATCGCCCCCGTCACTCTAAAGCACCATTAATTGTATCCCAATGGTGAATGGTACCGGTCACCCATCCGACTGCTGACCCGAACTAACGTTGCTTGAATCTCGCTAACGCTAGTTCGGTCGCAACCGAATGCGCCACCACCGGCGTGTACAAATATATATATTCACACAATAATTAAAATCCGACAACATAAATAATTAAAAACAGGTTGCATACATCAACGCAGTAAGTGGGGGACTACACACACACACCTAGTGATAAAATTTGGAACTTAATTAAAGAGCAATTGCAGGTCTCTACAATACCGACATATTTTACACAAAGATAATTTAAAGTGCATCTTGAATTTAATGCCTTACCTTCTCTTATTACCAACCAATTACATTACTTTTTATTTCCAGACAAAATTTAAGTTGGCAGCACTGGATCTTGCATCTCACTCTTTCATTTACTTCCGAGTCTCACTCTAACACATTGTCTCTTATGGGACTTCCTGTCAAAAGTGCACACTACACCAGATGTTACTGACAAGGACTTCCGGCTCAACCGGATGTGTTGACTCATGGCGGCCATCTTTGGATGGGGCAGTCTGGCTGGCTGTCTGTCCAAAGTGACGCCATACCTACTAGCATCCTCTTCAACCCGCGTATGACGGACCGTTTCAAATTTTAAAGCGACAATCAAATTTTTTTACGATTTCTGTTAACGGAAAAATCACAAATGTTACTGTTGACCGATTAAAGCCTAGCCTCCAACCAACATTTTCTGTTGCTTCATCTTCAAATTCTTTACACTTTTCTTCGTTCCCTACTATACCGCTTCGGTCTATTCTTAAACGTCATGGATCTGTAACCAAAAAAACTACTCCTACTAGAGGGGTTTCCTTCTCTTTTCCCCTTTCCTAGTTTTCTCTTTTACTTCCTTTTTCTAGGGGGGGGGGGGGGTGTAGTGTGGCGTACCCTCGAGGAATGTACAGACGAGAGCGCGGCAAACAAGGAGCTCCAGGCATTAGGGAGGCGGACGAAAAAACCAGGGAAACCAAAAAAAAAAAATAATAATTTATACATATAGAGATTTTTGGCATGTAAAACGATAGTTTACATTCTTTGCATTAGAATAAAGAAATAATCTCTATTTTTACAATTTCCTGAGTAATTAATAATTAAACCTGCATCGGTAAATAAGTAGAGGTTTGTCGAGGCAACACAAATTCTACAGGCGTATAATGGGACTAGATTTGTATCCTGTATTGCATTTTTGTATTTATATTTTCTAATAATAGCGTCAATGATGTTTGGGTTATATCCATTATTGCAAGCAATTTGTTTTATAATATTGATATCTTTAGTATAATTACTTCTAGACATAGGAGTATTTTCTAGTCGGTGTGTATAAGCATAAAATGCGGAAAGTTTGTGTTTATAATGGTGTGATGAGTCGAATGGAATGATAGTATCAGTATTTGTGTTTTTTTACGATAAATAGAAAAATGGTGATGTGGCCATCATAGTACTTTCCCTATATTTTACTTGAAAACTATGAGGTTTAGGCAAAAAGCTATTCTTAATAATTTGTTTAGTTTTCAATTCTCTACAATTATTTGTTATATAAATTTCATGTAACTCCAATAGTTTATTAGCAATTGGCAAGAAATGTCAAAAATTTCAATTTTTATTTTTTTCTCAAAAGGTAAGAATTTTATGAAAAATATATTTAAATAAAACTTGTTCAGTTTTTCATTCCCTTCAACTTTTATTTGAAAAGTTTTGTAATATCTTTCATATTAAATTTTTTTTTTGGAAAAAAACAAAAAACGGCCTCGAGTAAACACCCACTTCCGGTTTATGAATATTTACCAAAAGCTTTTCAGTTCCAGTTTTTAACAATAAAATCTTAAGTTTAAAGTTTCATCTCAATCGCATCATTCGTTTTTGAGATACAGCGCCCACCGACAGACAGACACACAGACAGACAGACAGACAGACAGACACACACACACACAGACACAATTTTTTTTTCCAGAAATTAGTGCAATGGACTCAGGGGACCTCAAAACGGATATTTCCGCAAAAAAAAATTCAAAAAAAAATCACGATCACAATACTTCCCCTATATACTTCGTATATAGGGAAAGTAAAAAAATTAAATTAGCATGTTTAATAGAGGAATATTATTGTAATGTATTTTTTGAAGAATATTAAATGTTATTATATATATATGATATATTACAATAATATTCTTCTATTAATCATGCTAATTAAAATTACAGATAAAATTTTCCCTTTCCCGCTTAATTTATAAGTTTCCGCTACACGTTAACCTTTACATACTATTTCTCGCGCCATTTAGATAGCCACATGGTCTTACTTGTTAAATATATCTGCGCATTAATTATTGTATATTGCCATTATAAAAATATCAATTGCTATCTTATGTTTTACGATTACATAGTTGTGGATGGGCTTTTATAACTGACGTGTAAGTATATGCGCTTTACCTTTTATTTCATTTAATTTTTGCTACTAACCTTAAATATTTATAGACTGTTAATTCAATTATAATTACGTTATATTTTCATACACTTTTGGTTATCATATACTTAACTCACAAATTAATATGTTAATGTTAATACATTTTGGTTTATAATAGGTATTATATTAATTTCATAAATAACTAGTTTATATATGATAATTTATAATAGTTTTTGCTCAGTTTACTGTATTGAAAGAACATTACTTTTAGTTATATTTGGGATACTTTAGATTTTTTATTTATGTGTCGTTATTTTATTTTATTTGCTTACAATGTCATATACTGTTATATCTAGTTATTATTATTTTGTAGTTTCTGCTGATGATGACCTAATTTGTTAGAGGTCGAAACTAGTCCAGAAATAAAATAAATATATAAATTGGAAGTACAATTTTTCACAAATTTATTTATTTATATACACCAATTTAATTATGGATTACTACTCAAATTTACACAACGCAAGTACGGCGGCCATTATCCATATCTACAAAAAGCTTAACTACAAAAAATTGAATATAATCTTAAATATAGACTTTGTTAACACATGCAAAAGAGAGAACCTTACACCTAACTTTGCTAAAATAAAACTAACAAGACATATAAATCATTTAACTAAAACTAAAATAATTAAAGACATAATGAATAGAGAAATACATAGACATTACTCAAAATTAAACATAATAGAACTACAATTATTAAATACCTATAATGAACTTATTAACAGAATACATTATTTAGAACTAAATGAATTGAATAATAGAATTAAAATTAGAGAACTAATAATGAAGAGTCACAATAAGAATAAAAAAGTATTAAAACTTAGGAATTTAAGGTCAATCAAAGAACAACAGTTAAAACAGAAGCAGAAGTCTTACTCAAATCACGTTTTCCATAAAAGGATAACTAATTTAAGTGGAGTAAATTTTACTAAGGACGAAATGGATATCTTAGGAAGATGACATAAATACGCACCATATACAAAGCCGGTTAATTTACCCAAACTTGCTATTGAACTGGAGGCTGCTATTAAAGGACACCCTCAAGAGGACAGTTTAAAAGGAGAATGTATGCAAATACTACAGCATGGAGAAAGTCTTCAAACCTGTAATGATCGTGGATGGAAAACAAAGCAGAGAAGAAATCAACGGATTCTAAAACAACTACGTAACAAAATTAACACTAATAATTTAATCTTAGTAATAGCAGATAAGAATGCGGGTATCGTAATTTTAAACAAAACGGACTACATTAATAAAACTGAAACTTTCTTGATAAACATTAAATTTAAAACACTTAACAATAATCCACTAAATAATTTTATAAACAAAACTAAAATCATTGTTAAAAATACGTTACCCACAATTAAAAAAATCACTAACGTAAGTAGATTGATCTCAATGAACACTTTACCACCTAAATTATATACCCAACCGAAACTTCATAAAGAAGGAATTGGACCAGTGGTCACTTTTTATAACACTCCTGTGGAAATCATTGCAAAAATAATATTACAGATATTCAAAAATCATATCAAATTTACACCTAAACACACTATTAAAAATAGAAAAGAATTTATCAATCACCTACAACAATTATTATTATTATTATTATTATTATTATTACATCTTTGCACTCCTTTCTCACAAACAATATATCCAAATATATATTACAAAATAAGAAAATATACTCAAAATTTTGGCTGAAAGGAGGACGGGCGGAGTTCACTTCTTCGAAGGATCTTCCACTCAAACCCATAATTCTGCATCACCAATGCTGCTTATTTCTTTTGACGTGGTCAATTTATTCACTAACATTCCGTTACAGGATACACTTAAAATCACTAATAAAATAATAAATTCACATATCGAAAATGACTTAGATAAAAACAACATATTTAAATTTATTAAAATTGTAACCGAACAAATTTTTTGTTTATTTAATGATTCTTACTATAAAATGAATGACGGATTACCTATGGGTTCTGCATTAAGTTGTCTACTAGCGGATATATTTTTGGACAACATGAAAAACATTATACTTAGCCATACATTAGCTTCTAAAGTAAAAACTTGGAAACGATATGCGGATGATGTTTTTTGCATTTGGGAAGGGGAGGATATTAACGGCATAGACCTGTTTCATAAATGCATTAATAGCATTCATTCCAATATGAAATTGACTATTTATATTGAAAATAATAAACAACTAAACATCTTAGATCTAACTAAATCTAAAAAATGATTAACTTTTTACTTTTTCTATTTATCGTAAAAACACACATACTGATACTATCATTCCATTCGACTCGACACACCATTATAAACACAAACTTTCCGCATTTTATGCTTATACACACCGACTAGAAAATACTCCTATGTCTAGTAGCAATTATACTAAAGAGATCAATATTATAAAACAAATTGCTTGCAATAATGGATATAACTCAAACATCATTGACGCTATTATTAGAAAATATAAATACAAAAATGCAATACAGTATACAAATCTAGTCCCATTACACGACAATAACAATAATAAGCCAAACTATCGGCTTATAACTGAATATTGCCAAGTCTCTAACAAAATACAAAGTATGTTCATTAAATATAATATTATGCCTGTTTTTAAATGCAATGGTCGTATAAAATCATTATTAGGAAAATCTATAGACACTACTCATTATATGGATAGAAGTGGAGTGTATTCTTTGACATGCGATCAATGTGGGGCGACATATATCGGGGAAACGGGTAGAACACTAAAAGTTAGATTAAAAGAACACTTAAATTATAAACACTTTTATAACTTTGGGCGTCATTTATTTTTGCATAATCATACATGTTTAAACCAACAGAACATTAAACTGATACACAGTCAAAACAAAAGGATGCAACTCATTTTGCTAGAATTATATGAAATTGATAAATTTTTGCAAACACATAATGAATTACAATGCTTGAATGATCAGACTCACAGTAACACTACACCTATCTACAAATACCTAAAAAATCCATTTAAACAGAGAATCTGATAAATATTTTCGTATTTTATTTTATTCTATATATTTTTAATATTTAATTAATATATCCGACATAACAATGTATATTACAGCTTTCGCACATCATTCAATATTCTTCAAAAAAGATATTACAATAATATTCTTCTATTAATCATGCTCATTTAAATTACAGATAAAATTTTCCCTTTCTTACTTAATTCATATGTTTCCGCTACACATTAACCTTTACATACTATTTCTCGCGCCATTTAGATAGCCACATGGTCCTACTTGTTAAATATATCTGCGCAATAATTATTGTATATTGCCATTATAAAAATATCAATTGCTATCTTATGTTTTACGATTATATAGTTGTGGATGAGCTTTTATAACTGACGTGTAAGTATATTCGATTTACCTTTTATTTAATTTAATTTTCGCTACTAACCTTAAATATTTATAGACTGTTCATTAAATTATAATTACGTTATATTTTCATACACTTTTGGTTATCATATACTTAACTCACAAATTATTATGTTAATGTTAATACACTTTGGTTTATAATAGGTATTATATTAATTTCATAAATAACTAGTCTATATATGATAATTTATAATAGTTTTTCCTCAGTTTACTGTATTGAAAGAACATTACTTTTAGTTATATTTAGGATACTTTAGATTTTTTATTTATGTGTCGTTATTTTATTTTATTTGCTTACAATGTCATACACTGTTATATCTAGTTATTATTATGTTGTAGTTTCTGCTGATGATGACCTAATTTGTTAGAGGTCGAAACTAGTCCAGAAATAAAATAAATATAGAAATTATAAGTACAATTTTTTACATATTTATTTATTTATATACACCAATTTAATTATGGATTACTACTCAAATTTAAATGGATTGGTTTGCTTCTGGGGATATATTATCTAACCATTAATATTATTTTATATATGTTTAAATCGGAAAATAGTTCGGTTTTAAGGAGTTATGTAATTTTGTATATTGTAGAAACTGAAGGACCTAAATTTTTAATTAGTAATTTTAGATTGTTGGTAGTTACTTATGTATCTATTTATACGCTTTCTGTAAAATGTATTAAACATTTAAACAACAGTATAAAAAGGTTAGAAATTATGTAATCGGAAAGACTACTTTATCAACTTACTCTATTGATTAGGGTTAGTTGTCGAACGATTTATTTACTACATTAGGCAATTTTAAATTAGAATACTTGTTATGTTTGATATTGTTGTATTTATTTTAATGACATACATTTCAATCAGTGACGATCATATCGAAAGAAATTACAAATTTTAACTATGTTTCATAATAAATGTTCTAATTTAAAAGTACCTAATCTTATAATTTAGATTCATCAAGAATACAGTGAATAAAGTATCTACAGATTTGTTAGTATAAACAAATCAAAATATTTTTGTTATAATGACAATTTACTTAAAATTTTCTATGAATTCATTTTATAGTATCCCATCTAATATAACCGCTACAGAATGTGTTAGGTAAATAATAATATCTCATGTGTTTGGAAAAATTTGTAAAAAGTTTGGAAAAGTTCGCCGTGTTGACACAGAAATATTTTATTGAGCCTCTATTCCAGCATACCACTCCAATAGATCATCCGCTTCCTTTAGTTTTCTAGCCACGTCAGACATTGTTGTGTTATTTGTTGAATTTGATTATCGTTTTCACATGGTGAAACATTTTTAATATTATGGCTTCTTTATAGAAAGCCACTTGGTTGGTTTCACAATTATTTGCGATTTGTTCCGACTACTTTCGATTTTTACATCATTATCTAGGAATGGTATAGAAGGTAAAATGTTTTCGCTTAAATACTAAAATTGTACATTCAAGTAATGATGGGGGTCATAATTGGGGAACAACAGATTTCATCGTTCTCGTTTACGAGGTGTATTATTAATTTTTAATCCTTCTCGGAGATTTAGATTACGGCTCTTGTTATTTGCATGTAAAATCTTAAAATTATTTTCTTAGAAGAAGTGGTTATGTGTGATGCAATGTTTGGCTGAACAGTTGGTTCTTCTGGTTTGGAAAATCTAAATTAGTCGGAATAAATCATATGTACTTGTGAAACCAACCAAGTTCCTTTCTATAAACAACACTTAATGATGTGTTATGTTATTCCTTATTTTGTCGGTATGACTGAATATATCCGAATGCATATTTACTCAGTAATTTTCTAGTAAATATTTTTCTTAACCTCGTTACCTAATCATGTACTTAAAAAGAAACAATATATGATAAATTAGAATCTCTATAACCTGTGCTGTAAGATGTTAAAATAGAACAACATTTTTATTAACAAAATTACACATCATTCTGTAAACTGAAAACAGTCGAAGCTTTATTACAGTATGACCAAAAGTAACGCACAACGCTATAACTCGAGCATATAAATATGGGTATACTCTAGCTAAACTTGCTAGAATAGAAGATCGGGTAGCAATAGCAATAGCAATAGCATAATCAAAGAAAAGTTGAAAGAATTAAACTAAATTTTTCGAAGGTTATCAAGTAAACTGAATAAATTTCTAAACATCTAATTTTGAAGGTCAAACTTTCTTAACCATTAACAACAGATTATAAATATTATTATGTTTTATTGGGGTAGGGAATGCCATTAGTATTTTTTTCAAATTCGTTTAGCCAAAAGTAATAAATTATAGGAGTTATTGTACAATATTTTTGACCTGGACAAAAATGATGAATAAACATGGTTTTAAATTACCCATTTCCAGAAAAAATGTACATAATTAAACAGCCTTATCACAAATCTACAATAAATACAGAGTAATTAGTTAAATATTTTAAAAATCATAGCTAAATTACTGCGTGGTAGAAGAAATAATAATTTGCAACATGTCAATTATAATAAAATAGATGGTAAGTATTTTTAATAAATTGAAATGTCTATAATGAAGAAAATTCTAATTAAGATGAGAGCATGCTGCTTTTTCGTCTTTTTTTGGTTAAAGGAAAAAAGCGACCGACTTTTACCACTTCGACCATAGACCCGCATAATACAATATAAATTAAGGTTTACTGTTCTTTTACTTTTGTTTTGGTTTTCGTCTATCTACTAACTAATATATAATTTTAATAACATCAATTACTTAAGGAAATATTGAACAATGCGAAGTGAATAAGTACGTAGTTAGTTGACTTATATAATATTAGCATTACCCATATGCTGTAACGTATCAAACAAACATAAAGGAGAGCACAACGCGCGAACGTAAATATGTTAATATTTCATTATTCTTGGCGTGTGGCCTTTCCTAATAAAAGATGTTATATTTCCGCACAAACCCGGTACGCGGTGTCTGTGTTAGGCTGAGGTAAAGCATACGTTTAATTGTGTTTGCTGTATATGCCGTAATTTATTTTGGGTCGTCTATGCTGTAAAAGGTAACGGACACGTTTACGTTGTTAGTGAAAAGTAGATATGGTCCTGATGTATAAAATTACGCACATGGACATCCCCGAATTGTTACGGCTACGCGCCCCATAACACTCTATAAATAAACTAACTTTAGTGGCTAATAATATTAACTACTATTTTATTTTATTAATTCTGTTTACAGATTAAATTATTTGTGATAATGATTTAACAATAATTATGCATGAACTAACAGCTCATACTTAAAAGTAACGAATAGATCCCGTCACATGGGTTAAATACTTAAGTACAAAGTAATATAGTTTGTACTGTTATAGGTTTTTTAAACGTGTTACAAAATTATTATGTAATGGCAATTTTTAGCAATGTGTTTTATTGTAACACAGCTCATCAGTGAAGCTACGAGGGTAGATTGAAAAGTTTCCGGAATGGGCAAGAGATGGCGCGCGTATCGTGAAATTGTTATGATGGTTGTCAAGGCTAATCTATTTTAGGTAAGCTGTCAAATTTTCAGACACGTGCGTCGTTCCGTTTTTGTTTACTAGGATATCTTGTGAAGCAAGTCAGGCACTTTTGCAAAAATGAATAAAAATGAATTTCGTGCAGTCATTAAACATTTCTGGATGGATGGGAAAATTTTGCAGAAAGCTCATGGCACATCCACACTTTCATTTTCGACTATTAGTTTCTGGGTGAGCGAGTTCAAACGTGGCCGTACGAGTACCAAGGATGAACCATGCAGTGGACGTCCAAAAACGGCCACAAATGAAGAAATGGTCTACAAAGTCCATGATCTCGTGTTAGCCGATCGACGAGTGACGTTGCGCGAAATAGTAGAGACCACGGGCATCTCATATGAACGTGTGCAAAATATCGTGCACGAATATTTGGGCATGAGGAAGCTGTCGGCGCGATGGGTGCCGCGTTTGCTGACTATGGACAACAATCGAAATCATGTGACCACTTCGAAAGAGTGTTGGCCTTGTTAAAGCGTAATCCAATTGATTTTTTCGCCGATTCGTGACCGTGGACGAAACATGGACACTACACACCAGAAACCAAGCAGCAGTCGAAACAGTGGATTTCTCCAGGCGAATCTGCTCCGAAGAAGGCAAAGACTGTCCCATCGGCTAGAAAGGTCATAAGGTCATGGCCACCGTTTTTTGGGATTCGCAAGGTGTGATACACATCGACTTTTTACATAAGGGAAGAACTATAACGGGACAATACTACAGCGATTTATTGGATCAATTCAACGGCACATTGAAGGAGAAACGGCCTCATTTGCAGCGGAAAAAAGTGCTCTTCCACCATGACAACGCGCCGGCCCATTCATCCCGAATCGCCAATGCTAAATTTGGTTGAATTGGGCTATGAGGTGGTGCCGCATCCACCGTACTCTCCAGACCTGGCCCCGTGCGACTTCTTTTTGTTCACAAACATGAAGACTTGGCTCGGAGGCAAGCGCTTTACGTCAAATGAGGAGGTCATCGACGCCACTAAAGCTTATTTTGCAGAGTTCCCGAAATCATATTTTTCTGAAGGATTAAAAAAGTTGGAGCACCGCTGGGAAAAGTGTATCGCCCTGCAAGGGTACTATGTTGACAAAAAAAACTGTTTAATTACTGCGTTTTCTTGCCCATTCCGGAAACTTTTCAATCTACCCTCGTATGCCATAATCACGTAAGTTCTTCTAATTGGAAGGTCCGTATGATAATTAATCGATTGAAATAAAATCGAACCATCGCTGGAGGATTATTTCCCAAAGTGCGTTTAAAAATCGAAATTGACACAGATAAAATTGTTCTATTGGCATTTTAATATATAAATTAACGAAAATATTAATTTACCAATACACTATTCTTGGAAATACAAATGGTACTGAGAAAAATTATTTGGTAAGACAACAGCGCAGCAATGCTCAATAATTTTTGTATATTAAAAAATAAACTATTTATTGTTTTGTTTCATAAAAAGAAAAAGATACCTTTTCTATCAGTAATAGGGCTGTTTCAGAAAACATCCCAATAGGATCCCCACTCTCATATGTGATCACCAATCTGTTTATGGAGGATTTCGAAAACATCGCACTAGATTCTGCCCCTTATACTCCAACCTTATGGCTACGTTATGTTGATGACACCTTTGTCATTTGGCCTCATGGTAAAGGCAAGCTCAATAATTTCCTCGAGCACTTAAACAATATTCATCCCAAAATTAAATTCACAATGGAACTAGAACAAAACAACCAATTTCCTTTCCTCGACATACTTATCTATAAAAACTCCGACAGAACACTCGGCCACACTGTATATAGAAAAGAAACTCATACAAACAGATATCTAAATGCCGCCTCTCACCATCATCCTGCCAACTACGTTCTGTGGCAAAAACTCTCTTAACTCGCTCTCTCCAACTAACAGACAAGTCCAATCTAAACAATGAACTAACCACCCTCGAGACAGCTCTTGTCCAAAACGGTTTCTCCCCAGGTACTCTTACTAAACAAAAATCAAGACCCAAAGACACCGACGAGTCCAAAGAATTACAAAATATAACATTTCTTCCTTACATACGAGGCACGACAGACAAAATCTCTAAAATACTAAAAAGACATAATATCAAAACAATTTTTACCAATTTTTGTATTGCTCTGCTTAGGTGCACTAAAAGCAAACTCGAAAAGCCATATTTATATAATATAAAATATCTGAATACCTTGTCCTTTCTATCTGTATATAAGGCTAAAATAGCTCGTTGTGCCAAATTATTGCATCTGTGTACAACAATAATATTCCATTTACTAACGGTTAATTAAAAACTAATGAAGCACCTACTACTGTCTGATTGTTTAGAGTTAAGTTTCATTAGATGAGGTAAGTTATCGACTTAGTAATATAATAAAATCCCGTACTGCTATATAAGTTTTATCCGCAATAGATGCAAAACCAAAAATACCCCAGTACTGCTGTAAATTGATTGTGACCAGCCATTCTGTTACCGTTGACTTTTTTGTAAATCGCTAGTCATACCTTTACTTCTGTTTTTTTGCAATATATTATGTTTTTCGTAAAGTAATATTTTACTGCTTTTAATTTCATTATTTTATTCTATTTATCTTCTTGAATTGTTTTATGATTACTTTTGAATTATCAACAGTTCTTTCAGTATCCAGTTTTTAACGATAAAACCTTAAGTTTGAAGTTTCATCTCAAACAGATCATTCGTTTTTGAGATACAGCGCCCACGGACAGACAGACACACATACAGACACAATTTTTTACTTTCCCTATATACGAAGTATATATAGGGGAAGTATTGTGATCGTGATTTTTGTTTGAAACATTTTTTTTGCGGAAATATCCGTTTTGAGGTCCCCTGAGTACATTGAACTAATTTCTGGAAAATTGTGTCTGTGTGTGTGTCTGTCTGTCTGTGGGTGCTGTATCTCAAAAACGACTGATCAGATTGAGATGAAACTTTAAACGTAAGGTTTTATCGTTAAAAACTGGAACTGAAAAGCTTTTGGTAAACATTCATAAACCGGAAGTGGGTGTTTACTAGAGGCGTTTTTTGTTTTTTTCCGATATTTTTTTTAATATGAAAAATATTATAATATTCCAACAAAAGTTAAAGAGAATGAGAAACTGAACAAATTTTATTAAAATATATTTTTCATAAAATTCTTAACTTTCGAGAAAAAAAATAAAAATTGAAATTTTTGATATTTTTTGTCAATTGCTAATAAACTATTGAAGCAACATGAAAGTTATATAACAAATAATTGTAGAGAATTCAAAATTGAATAAATTATTAAGAGTAACCTTTTTGCATAAACCGCATAGTTTTCGAGTAAAATATAGGGAAAGTACTATGATGGCCACATCACCATTTTTTTTTCCAGAAATTAGTGTAATGGACTCAGGGGACCTCAAAACGGATATTTCCGCAAAAAAAAATCAAAAAAAAATCACGAAAACAATACTTCCCCTATATATACTTCGTATATAGGGAAAGTAATAAAAGCGAAGAATGGTTTATTAATAGATAAAAACTATAATATTATGTTTCATATACTGAATAGAAATACCTTATATTTCCGCTTCCAAAACCGTTGAGAAAAGTGGCATTTTGTTGCATAGTACCGCATAGGTACACTTTTCTGCATGGATACACTTATCCGCACTACTTTTGTTAACTATTAATTAGTCAATGTCAGATATATATTTTGTGTAATATATACAAAACTGCTATCGGTAATTATAAGAGCGAAAAATTACAGAAATATAAGAGAAATCAATTTTAAAAGCAGCTTTTTAGGCAACGTTCATCCTGTTAGCCAAAAAATTGAAAGCACAAATATAAAAAATGTACGAATTATTCGCAAAATAAAGAAAATGCAAAAATGTAGAAGAGGACCGAAAACGTTATGTTGACGTATTTCTATGAAAAAGTTTAATTAGGTATGTTATTAATAGTTTTGTTATTTAAGTTTTATATTATAGGCTAAGACTATAAAGGCTTCTACATTATGGTCAATTCTATACTTAAAAGTACAATACAAGTGACAGAAAATGTGGATATATCGATATAAAATTTCTTTTCATTTTTATATGTCAATGTCAAAAATAAAATCTCAAACATATTTGTAAATTATTTGCAGTATGTGAAAAAATAGTGTGTACAACGAGTGGGAAATGCGCTTTTCTGCACCCATTAGGAACCAACAACCTACTTTTGTGCGGAAAAGCTTAACCCTCGCCTGTTTAAATATTGTGGCGCTACAATGGATATATTGTAGCACTAGTGCTACAATGGTTTCTATGATAACGAATCTATGTCAAACATAATGACACGTAGTGTCAAATCATAATCCCTTTTTGGGACAAAAAGGCCATATTTGGCAAAACAATTGATAAATAATCATGGAGAAGACTTCGTGGAGCAGAACTTTTGCCAGACGAATAGAGGGTGAGAATGGAAGAACACATTTTTTCTGTGAATTCAAGCCTTTTCAAGTGCGATCGAAATTTTTGTAAAGAATTATTATGTATATAATTGGAATACTTTTGTTAGCATCTTGGATAAAATAAATAATACCTAATACCTATAATGAATACATAACATACAATGTACCACATTTCATAATCAAATAGTAACCTATAATTATGATACATATTTCATTATAGGAATAGAAAAGTAACTATTGCAGTTCAGGAAACTGACCATCTACGGATAAATGTACGTTTACAACCGCAGCTAATTTATTGTTAACAGCTTTCTATACACGCACCGTAGTAATTATAGAGGGCCAATAATGAATGCAGAGAATAAAATCCCTCATAAAACAATAATAGTATCACAGCAGCAATATCTGTTAAAAGGGTAAATATTGTATGTGGGTATCCCTTCCATTACTACTTCTGTTGCTGTAGATGCCTTAATAAGTTTTAATTTATTTTTTAAATGTATTGATTCCTAAGCAAACAGCGCTGAAATAAAACATATTTTTTTTACAAAAATAATTGTGAATTGTCGAGTATTTATGTGTATAATCTTGATTGCTATATTTTATGTGTGAATCGTTCTCCTTCGGAAGATTTTAATTATTTTATAACATTTTTATAATATTTTTTTAGTTCGTCTGAACATACATAAAAGACATATCATACTAGGTGGTAATTTAAATATTATTGTTAATACAAATCGATATAATGAATTGTATTTATTTAATAAACTAGCAACTTTCAATTGTTTGAATTAGTGAGCTTTGCTACTAGAAAAGGTAACGGTTTTTACTAACATAGACACTAATCAGATAAAAGTTTATAATAAAGAAACGGTTATCACAGTAGCATATCTCTAAGTTTAAATATAATATTTATCAAAAACAATGTTGCTAACGTGCTTGTCCGATCAATAATAGAAGTATGTAGGAAGATAATAATAGCTTAAAAGATAGACAGTATTATCATATTAAGAAAACTGAAAACATATCCTAAATATTTGATTTCTGGACGACAAATATGTTATTTTACAATCTTCATATGCTGTTCAATTCGGAGTTGCAGTAACGATACCGTTCAGGTTAGGATCGGTAATATTATCTACAAATCGTTGAACTTTTGCAGGAGAGTTAAGCAGGCCATGTGGCATCCGTTACCGATAAGGTAACGTAAATGCTGTAATAAGTCTGGACTCTTTCTTTACCGGAATGTGCCAATAAGCTTACCTAATATCTAAGCTAAACAAAACTCTAGCGTCGTGTAAGGGTATTGGAGATTAACCTTACGGTAATCCACACACAAATGATAGGAGTTATACTTCTTTTTCATCATCACTACATGAGATGGACACGGTGATTTGGACTTGAATTTAATTGAATCAGCGTGCGGTTTTGATTTCATGCTCCACATAGGTAGTAGAATCTAATAAATTTCCCATTTTTCTCAAATGTATTCCTAACATATCATTCAAACCTTTCAGTTGCGCAGAAGAAAAATTATCAACTGTGTCCACCGTATCTAGTCGAGTAAGAGTTTCCGGATTAAATTCTCGTGGGTTAGGTTCGATTCCCATATGTTTCAAAAAATTAATACCCAAAATTGGATTATGAGAGACTAAATATATTAATAATAATTAATACTTCCAGTATTACAGTGGAGTTCTACACCGTAACACTCTCGCTATTTGCTACCGTTGCACATACAACTCCCCGTTTTAATTTTAAGTTGAGGTATTCCAAACCTTTCTGCTTGTGCATGATGCACCTGAATCTAGAAGACTCAACATTATTTTACCATATATATTTACATTTAAGATCAGACGTTCATCCTTTCTAGCATTTAATAATATAAAACAACGACACGAAATGGACAGGACCAGGCAGACAGATCAGACGAGGAGGCGAATTCGCGGCTTAATTTCTCCTGTGTGAGTGTTCCGAGTTTAGGTTACAACGTTTACATGCAAATTGAAAGAGAAACAGAGTTTCTGAATTTCTGCACGACATAGTGACTATAGCTGTCCAGTCTCACCACAAGTACAACATTTAGCGTGGCTGTTTCGACTTGTACAAAACTGCATATGCTAAGACAGGTTCCAATACACCAGAAGGCACTAAATACTAGAGTGATTAACGTAAACAGAAAGTTATATTATTACATTTACAGATCGACTACCATTTTTTTCACCAGATATTGGTAAACATCTAGTAGTACGACCATGGCCATGTGCTATTTTTGTGGAATATATCTTAAACTTATTCTCATCTGATTTGACTAAATCCATTAGTAAACCTTTAATTACTTTTAATTTTGTTTTAATTTGTTAATAATACATAATACATCCTCGGTGAATTTAAATGTGTAATATGAAGACTATTTTATTAACTCCCTTAGAGCTAATAATAAGAGATTCCGGAAATCTAGGCCTTAGTGTCAAGAACCGACTGGGTGACTTGACTGCGGTCAAATAATTATGAAATACGTAAAATATTGTATTTCGGTTTGGTGCGGTCAAATGTTGAATATGAATTTACGATTTAGTCTCACGATTATAAAAAAATACAAACAACAACTAGAACGTGTACAGAGAAAATGACCTTATTTGTATTTTTTAAATATAACTTTAATTGTAGGTATAAATATTTTAATGTAATTTGTTGTCATTTTAACATTACTTCAAATAACTATTCTTATAATAACCCTATTTTAAGAATGATGCAATTTGCAAATAATTTAAATGTAAGCGCAACGTTTGATTTATTTTCTTTGAACTTTGGTTAATTCAAGTCAGATGTATCAAGAATAAATTGTATGTTTTTAACTGAGCAGAAAATTGTGTATTCTTTTTTTGTTATATTTTTATTATACATTTTGTTAATTAGTGTTAGTTATAGATCTCTAGAGATTATTTTTTATTTATATATTTTATAAAAGGTAACCATTAATAAATAAATAAATATATTTTTGCTGGGTTAATTCCTATCTGCCTTTCTTCCTCACGGAATTTATTCCATGAGGAGTTTTTGAGGAACTGGCCGTATCAAATACCAAAAGGAACATAAACAAGTTCTAAACAGGGGTGCGTCAATATTTACAAAAAAAAAATATAAAATAAATAAGATGTAACCAACAATGTGTCATATATTGACTATCGAAACCAAACTAAAGTATGAATTATGTATTGAACTAAATATTAAGTATTAAAATAAATATCAGTTAATAAAACAAGTATAAATTATAATTAATAGCAAACGTAAGTAGCTATTGAAAGCAACACCAAGGTTTCTGACTGGTAAAACTACCCAAAAGTTATCGTAGAAGCGGACATTAAGCGTGCAGTTTTATGAAAATTTATGAAGTTTTCGCAATTTGCGTGTGCCCAAAAACCCTGAAGACATTTTATATGGTGAACCAGTCGAGGTTGCTACCAAGGATTTTTGTCCGTTGCAGTCATTTTACGCATCGCGATATACATTTAATACCTCTAAAAAGAAGCAAATGAAAGTGTTGCAGAGTGCCCCCCCACTCAAATGCTTAACATCAAAGTGCTGATTTAGTCCCGAATTAGAATTAGTAATGAAATATATGTTTGTAATTGGAGTGAGATTCGAAAGAATAATTAAATGACTACTTGAGAAAGACGCAAGCAAGGTATCATTAACCTTGACGCAGCTCGGAAAGGCCCAGCCTCGAGAAGCAGCGGATAATGAAAGATTCCTGGACTTTTTAAAGCCACCCTCTTTTCCGTTAGCTCTCAAAATAAAGGATGAACAAGAGATTGGCAGGTTACTAAGTTAAGGAATTAAAAATAACACTTAACCCAAATAATTAATTAATTGTAGTTTCATACATATCATGCATACCAAATCTTAGAAGATACAGAAACAAAAAAGTGTTTAACCATTTCCACATATAAAGGTATATTTTCATATACGCGATTGTCTTGTGGCAAAGCAAGCTATCCAGAATTTTTCCAGAAATTTATGGAGAAATTGTTAATTCTAGGAGTAGTATGTTATATCAACGATATTTTAATGAGAGGGAAAAATGGAGAATAACATTTAGAAAAGTTATAACGAGATGATAGTTAAAAAATTAAAATGTTCAGGATAAGATTTCATATTTAGGTCGATATGAAAACACCTGTCAATATAAAAGAATTACAATAATTTTTAGGAATGGTCAACATCTTTTCAAAATTAATTCCAAAATATTTGGAGTACGAAATACGCATCCTAGCAATTAATCTTTGCGTCGAACGATCTTACCAGAAATTTTTAATATAACAATGTAATACTGTGGAATGGATGGCATCTGAAAGAAAACTACTTAATCGGCAGTTCTTCGACTAAAAATTGAGCAGATAATATAAATTATTAATGAGGATAAAAATAATGATTATTTAATTTTTTCAATTCTGCGACAAACTACTAAAATAAATCATTTCTGCTTGTGTTCGAAATATAATTTTGTTGAAATTTATTATAATTTATGTTTTTGTAGGTTAAGTGGGAGAGCAGTAAGAGGCATTATTGCCTGACTGTCTACTCTTATAATTTTTTTCTTTATCTTTGTACATGTTTGTTTAGTAATTAGTAAAGACATAATAATAATAATAATAAATTTTAGTCTGTCCTCAATAATTTAATTAAGTTGTTTATATGGCTTAAAATATATTTTGGCAAAGAATAGAATAAAAATCAGTATAACAGGTCTCTAGAGGCTACAACCTTAAAAGAAGCGAGTCTAAAAATTTATTTGCTGCATACATAACAAACTTATCATACATGTTTACGAAAAGAATTTAAAATACGCTATGGTTAATATTGTAAAAAAAATATTGCAGAAATAAAATAATTCACTTCACATTATTTAACATTTATTTAATTATTTATTATTATATTATTCCAGGCTATGCAAATATGGTTAAAATAAAATAACTAAACAAAGAGTAAACGCTCTGACGTTTTAACAAAATTATTATAAATTGCAAATTATATTCTTATTAACAACTACTAATATTTTGACAAAATTCAACAATGATTAATAAAGTTTTTCTCGAGAAAGGAATAAAAGCTCTTTTAGCTCATTTGTTCTATTAGTTCTTTAAGTGACTATATAGAATATAACTATAAGCTAAATAATTCAAGACCATCGAATTGAACTTTAAAGATTTTACAATAAATATTCTAAGAGCAAGAGAAGACTAATTTATATATAAACTCTATATCAAACCACGTAAGACGAGTTTACAGGACAATTATGACCTTTCAAATAAGCTCCAAAATTAAAAGGAAAAAAACTACTTTTTTATATTGGATTTGACTAACACCTGACGACAATTAGCCAATAACAATATCAATAATGTGTGAGATGCACACACATATTCATGAATCCGCAAGGTGAATTCTTCCTTAGAGAAATTCACCGTAGCCCATGAGCAGGCACTCTACCCACTTGGCCACCGAAGTCCAAAACGTTTCGGCGGGTTATATACATACTTAGAAATGAAGAACTTATAAATTATTAATATTAAAGGTAGTTACTTCTTTTTTGGTCAGTAGAAGTAAATTTATCCTATGGGTTTACAGGTACAACTAAATACTTAGCCCGAAATAGGAAAGATATAATTCTATTGTACAAGAACTTTTTTGTCAATAAAATTATATTTATTTATGGCCAAGTGTTCTACATAATTCTCTATCGGTTGTGGTAGACTAAGAAATAATATCATAATTCATAATGGGACATGGGCTAGTTTAGACAACACAAAATGAAAGTGATGATGGAATACTGAAGATAAACCAAATAGAAGCACTTCGAACGAGAATATTTAGCAGAAAAGCTATATATTTACAGTAACTTTAATCGAATCGTTATTTCTAGCTTCTACTGGACAAAAAAATGATCATTTGTAGAGTATACTGTCATCAGCTCAATAAAAAAATGATTAACCTAGACAGAATTTAACAATAGGAAAGGCGAATACCTTAAAATCGTGCGAGGTCCTATAGTTGTTTAATAAGTTAACAAATCTTTTGCAGCTTGGGTAGAACGCCCATTTTCTAGAGATCTGACGGAGGCTAATATTAATTCCGCTTCCTACAACATAGAGAATTGAATTTACAAATGAATAAGTTTATTTGTCAGCAAATAACAAAATTTAATAAGCATGTCATCTTGCTACTGGCAGAAAGAGGACGAAAGAAATTTGATGAGAATGGACAATAGGTAATTTAATAAAATATTTATTTATTTTAAGACAATCGTGTCTCATTGTCATAAAAAAAGAAATTAGATTGTTGCAATTTCTCGTCGTGATATATTAATCCAGATTGATAATATATTCCTTGCTTCTTAAAAAGTTTTGTTATTTATATAGCAGCAACAAAATATTATCGGTATAACGGTATTTGTAAGTATATTCCAAAATTTTACCAATTGACTGCACCTGCGCTTATGTAAGTTTTTTTGTAATCAATATTATTTTAATGTCAAACTGTTAATTTATAATATAATTTGAGAGTTTCTAATTTGTGAAAATTCTGGTTTGAATTGAAATATTTACCTCGATCCATCATTATTTGAAATTTTCGAAGGTTGAACCGAAACAATTTATTTATTTATAAATATTGTAATATAATGTTAAAATTTTATCAGTTTAACTTAGCAGTACAATTAAGCTTGCCTGTTTAAATGTTATTCTAATTAAACTTTACTTACGTGTTAACACGAAATAATTATATTTGTATAGATTTATAAGCACATTTTTATATACACTTAATATACGATTATGCATATTGACTAATTACTATATCTAATGACTAATTTAACTAATTCTTTTACAATATGAATAGATTTACATACATGGATAAACTCCTGTGCGACATTTTTTTAGGTTTTATTTAGTAATTAAATACAGTATTTCCAGCAATAATACTTTATCTTAATTCAAAATTAATCAATGCTCTGTTTTAATTACTCACCCTTTTTGCTCTAGCCATTACCTTTTTCGTCAATTATGCACTACTCCGTCTTTTAATTAAGTTTGCTTTTATTGGAACGACATTAAATAAAACGATTCGATCGATTAGGATTAATACTTTCAACGCTATATATTACATTTAATTGCGCGTTAGTTAACATTATTATATGTCTACGATACTAAAGCATGGAATGGTGAATCAAAACTCAGTTGAGGAAGTTTTTTTGTTATTCAATTTTTTTAGAGAAACAAATACTATTACACTATTTTTTATGTATGTTTTTTTTATTTATTTGAGTTAATTTGTTAATATGTATTATTTTAAAACGGAGACCGAAGATAAATAAATAAATAAATAAATATTTGAATAAAATTTATGAAGAAATTTCCATTTATGTAAAATTTTACACAGTTTTTGAATACGTGCACGTATGTCGTTGAACGTTTATTCTACTTACCTAATAAATCAATGGGGGATATTTTGTCAGTTCTCTTTCTTCTGGAAAGAAAGTATTGTACTACATTATTTTTATGTTACAATAATAGACCCCACAGCAAAGTAATAAATACTCCCCATAAGTTTTTATTAATTTAGTGTTTATATATAACTGTGTAGATTTTATCTTTAAATTATAAATATTTTTCAAATTGAATGTGAACTTTTATTAATTATTAGTTTTATTTTTGTACATATATATTTTGTTTCTTTCCAAATCTTTCTAACATTAAATTGAAGGGGCTGCTTTATAAATTATTTCATTTTCTTTTTTAATTTACGATCACTCTAGTATTTCTACTCCTGTAGCATCTATTTAATAAGTCTTTGTCGGCTTTTATTAATAATTCTACTTCTTCTGCATCTCATAGGCCTAGCGACCATTTTTATATTATATTTATACCTTAATTAAAATATATATATATATATATATATATATATATATATATATATATATGAAAATTTTAAGTGAAAAATAATTATTTTCCTGAGCATTACTGCACCGTTATCTCACAAAACATATGCAAGACATAACAGCTAATAGTTAAAACAACTACTCCTCGTACTAATGCACCGCCAGGCATTGAATGATATAACTATTAGCTGCCGTCACATGACTTAAATCACATTAAGTACAATACGACGTTTTTTGTGTTGTTATCGTTTCTTTAGGCACATCACGAAATTATTAAGAAGGGCAATCCCTGGACACGTGTTTCGCTGTATCACAGCTCGTCAGCAGAGCTATGCCCTTATGGCGTGGGTCCTTCCAAGTGGAAGGCCCGCACGAGAATGAATCGATTTATTTTCCTGAGCATTACTGCACCGTTATCTCACAAAACATATGCAAGACATAACAGCTAATAGTTAAAACAACTACTCCTCGTACTAATGCACCGCCAGAGTCATGTGACGGCAGCTAATAGTTATATCATTCAATGCCTGGCGGTGCATTAGTACGAGGAGTAGTTGTTTTAACTATTAGCTGTTATGTCTTGCATATGTTTTGTGAGATAACGGTGCAGTAATGCTTAGGAAAATAATTATTTTTCACTTAAAATTTTCATTTCGAACCATCTGCATCGGTAAATTAATTTTATTTAATTTATACATATATATATATATATATATATATATATATATATATATATATATATATATATATGTTTTACGTTTAATAACCTGTATCTACTTCTAATTTACTAGTGATTATATGTAAATATATTTATATAGATATATGGTTTTGGTGTTTTTAAAATTTTAACTTTTACTTGACACGAATAAATTGGCTTTATTTTATGATTACATAACTAAAAATGATATGTACGAGCGTGGCTAACAATAATAATAATGTGTGCGCTCGTAGCTTGCGGTCCTATTTATGATGATATGGAATGATACCTAAGCAAAATTACATCTGGTGTTATTGCGGATGAAAATGCAGTGTTAGAAAATACCTAGGAAATTATGCAATAATAATTAAATATATTTCTTAACAATTGAAACAATTAATAATTAACAAAGAATTGTCTATTGTTATATATATATATATATATATATATATATATATATAACTTTACGTTACACTTTTCTCTCCTGTTATTTTCTTTTATTCTGTAGTTAAGCAATCCCCTGTTTTCTTATTTCTTCTATCATGTTCTCTTCTTCTGTCTTCTGAAGTTTCTATGTTAGCTTTGTTTGGCTAGTCCATTGATTTTATTGTTTCGTTAGAACTACCTGAATTAAATAATTGATTGATAAATGTTGAAAGTTCATCTTCACTTTTACATAAAGGAAACTATATAATAATAATAATAATAGGTATTTATTTGCCCAACAGTTTCCCATTTACAGGACAAAATTAACATAATCTAAATGCGAAAATAAACAAGATAATAAACATACAATATAATTCAATATATACAGATACACGAACTTATTTACTCATACAATAGCACAGACCTCATCGTGGTTTTATAATTTGACACAATATCACAATCAATAGTAAGGGATAACTCGTTAGCATTTGTTAACATTTTTTAAATTTATTAAAGATAGTAAGTATGAACTATCAACTTTATTATGAAGTATCTTCAATAAAAATATGACACTAGCTCTTTTGCGTCTTACTTTAAGAGAACACTCATTGTGCGAATGAAGCAATATATTTTGGTCAATATTTCTTTCCGGGTAGTTACCTGTACATTTGTATGTGAGATATTTTAGGTATCGTCTTTGAATTTTTTCACACGCATTACTATGACATTCGTACAATGGGTACCATATGATGGACGCATATTCCAGTCTTGATCTTACAAGTGAGCTGTTATAGTATATTTGTCGTTAAACTCTTTGCAATTTCGTATAACAAATCCCAGGGTTCGATTCGCAGTAGTACATACTTGATCAACATGTAGTTTAAATGTAAGTTTAGTATCAAAATTAACACCTAAATCTTTAATTTGGAAGACTTACGTCATTACTTTACATTTATTTATATTCAATTTAAGACCATTACATTCACACCATGAGTTAATTTTGTTTAGGTTATTTTGCAGAATTGGCGAGTCGTCATAATTATTAATTTCTGCAAATATTTTAAGATCATCTGCATAAGCTAAAGAACAGCAAGAAAGAGATTTAATTAGGTCATCAATAAACATTATAAAAAGTAATGGACCAAGGTTTGATCCCTGAGGCACACCGGATGATATATTAACCATTGATGAATTAAATCTATTGTAAGATACATATTGATATCTCTCTTTTAAATAACTATTAAAAAAAAATATTAAAGTATAACAAAAGCCAAAGTTATCAATTTTCTTAAGTAATAAAAGGTGATCTATGGTATCGAATGCTTTACTAAAATCAAGATAGATGACATCAACTTGGAGTTTTTTATCTAAGGCACTAAATATACATTGTGTTATATGGGCTAAATTTGTTACTGTTGAACGACGATTAATAAACCCATGTTGAAATTCTGAAATATTTAATTTTATTTTAGGATAAACATTCAAGTAAATAGCATTTTCAAATATTTTTGCAAAATTATTTAAAATTGAAATTGGCCGGTAATTATTTATATCATCACGGTTACCATTTTTAAATACAGAACACACTCTAGCAATTTTCCATATATTTGGAAAGGTTTGAAGTGCACAAGGAAAGATTAAATATTATCTTAAGCGGATATGCAAGTATAGGACCACAATCCTTTACGAAAAAACTCGGCAGTTTATCATTTCCAGATGTAAAAGTATTTTTCAGTTTTTTAGCACCTTTAATTATTTCCTCTTCAGTGATATTAAATAGTGGTATATGCTCATGATATTTAAATTCAAAATTATAATTTGTTAGGTTTTGGATGTTTTGATCAGATATACTACTGAAATAACTGCTAAATGCATCTATGCTTTGTGGATTATTGTATTCTATGTTATTCTTATGCATTAGGTTCGGTATATTTGACGTACCTTTTTTTGAATTTACAAAGCTAAACAATTATTTTGGATTATTTTTAATTTTGGCTTCAATTTTCTCATGATATTTTTTATAAGCGAGTGATATTTGTGTTTTTATTAAATTGCGTAGTCTTTTATATTCGCTCAGGTGAAAACAGTCTTGACTCTTTGCATATTTTTTACGGCAAAATTTTTTTAATTTTATATTTGATATAATTTCTTTTGTGTACCATTCAGGATAAGTGCAATTGACTCGTTTAGATTTAGTTATGTGTTTATCCATAATAGTGTATAAATTTAAGTAAAAGGCTTGAGTTGCATCATTGACATCAGTATATGAGTTGAGGTAAGACCAATCTGTGAGAGATAATTTATTATAAAGTTCTATGTAGTTTGCTTTCTTAAAATTATATGATACGCAGTTTGTGTCAACTGGAAATCTATTCGTTTCTAATTTATTATGCCATATGTTAACAATTAATGGTGGATGATAGATGTCTTTAGGTACTATTGGTTGATCATCGCGCTGTGTAACACAGTATAAGTTAGTTAAGACAAGATCAAGCATTCTGTTTTGTGAGTTACAAACTGTGTTAATTTGCTTAATGTCTAGTAAGTTGATAAAATCATTACATGCTTTTGCTTTTGAATTATTCGTCCTATCATCATTCAGTAAAGGAATATTAAAATCCCCTAGTATTAAGATTGGTTTAATTGAAAATTCAAAAGCAACTACATCTAAGATTGACTCAAATGAAGCTGGCAGAATATCCGGTGGAAAATAAATTACAAAAATATAAACAGTACCAAAGTTAAAATAACATTTGCAACATATAATATCGAGTAGGGGATCTAAAAGTACAATTTCTGTCATGTCTACTTGTTTAAATTTAATTTTATTGGACAAAGCCAGTAATACACCTCCACCGGTTGAACGACCGGTAGCAGTTCTGTCTCTATCATTTCTAATAACACTATATTGCGACGAAAACAGTTCATTGCTGTTAATATTATCCGTAAGCCACGTTTCTGTAAGAGAGATAATGTCAAATTCACATGCTGAAGTAGCGGAATACACTGTATTACTTTCTCCCCCGTGTATGCTCACCTTGACGTGGTGGGGGAGCTTGCGTATCCAGATGATCCTAAGTGCTACACCAGCGGGAGCGTCAGCTCCCGATAGGGGTACCCATGCTGGAAAGGACTTAGATGATGGATCTGACTAAGCAGCATGCACACCCTGCTCAGCTGTCGTGTCGTGGCTTAGAGCTTGCACTAAAGGGTACGATGCCCTGCTCTGACTGGCTGTAAAGCCACCAGGCAGGTTATATCTGTAACTCACCGCTGTACGTGGTCAAGTCTCGCTGGCAGTGAGCGAAAGAGGGTCTGGGCTTAACTGCATGGACCAAGTGAAAGGAGAGCCACAATAAAAAACTCCTCAAGCCAAGGTGGAACAGCATATGCCTAAGGCTGCATGGCTAAGGGGAAGCTTAGTCTTAGTATGCGAACTCCGGATACCAGGCGACCTCCGGTTTCAAATAGCCTTCCTGTGGCATGCGGGGCTCTGCTGCAGGTGACCGTTTATTTCCCTAGCTTCTCGTGGGATCAATAATGAACCAAGAATCAACAAATAAGGGCTCGTCCCCCTCAAAGGACGAATCTACGGCGATGGAGTGTGAAATCCTTGCCACGGGAGAGGACTTAGCGCCTGAGACCGACAGGGAGGAACTACTCCTAGCCAGCAGTGGAGAAGAGGCTGGGCAAAAGCCCAAGGACCTCCAGCCACGCAAGCCGCGCCTAAGCGGTGCTGGGAAGAAGAGGTTTAAATACCTCATCAGCAAGGGCATGTCGCGGGAAGAGGCAGCACAAAAGGCCTTACAGCCCTTCGGTCCAGCGCGTAAGCAAAAGACCGAAAAACGTACCCGTTCGGACGGCAGTACGCCGAAGGGTACGCCAGCCAAACGTGCGAAAGGGACTGCACAGCCCTCCACGAGCGGCATATCACCACTCAAGCGGGTGCAGGGGCAAACCAAGGCCCTCACAAGCACAAGCACGAGTGGCGATACAGAGGGGAAGCAAAATCCCCAAAAAATGGCATCATACAGTCAGGCCGTAAAAGGACTGAAGGTTGGTGTTATCGCAAAGGACTACCCTGCTACTCTCCTGTCAGTGGAACAAATAGAGTCCACACTGGAGTTTATCATGGATATAGTCCTAAAAAAGGGGAATGAGGAAGACTCTAGATTCCTTGGGATTCACAAGCGACCTGGGTGGATCGGGATCACCTGCCGCAACGAAGCTACGGTAACGTGGCTGAAGTCGCATCAGGATGAGATCGTCCCCTGGGAAGGTGCAGCCCTAAAAGTCGTTGGAGCGGAGGAAATGCCGCACAACGATATCCTAGTGGGATATTTTCCGGGCAGTCAGGAGTACAGGGACGAACGTATCCTGCAACTGATTGCAGTCCAGAATGGATGCGATGCCTCTAACTGGAGGGTCTTAAGAAGGGTGACCGCTGGACCCACTCAAGAGGTTACCTTCTCCGTGGATGCTCTGTCCATGGAGAAGTTAAAAAAACGCAACTACCTCGTTGGGTATCGCTACGGCGAAGTACAGCTTCGCACCAAGGCGAAGCAGGACAAGCCTGATGAAGGGGCAGGAGCCTCAAGCTCCAAAGAGCCCCTGGATCAGGGTAAAAATCCGCCGTTGCAATCCGCAACTGGTTCCGGAGAGGCCAACAAGCCTCCAGGGATCAGAAAGGCTCCAAGCCTGACCAAGAGCCCACCCAAGAAGCAGGCTGATGTGCGTCCAAAGGGCAGGATTATGCCCCAGGACAAACTGAAGGATGCCAGAGGTGGGGGTCATTCCAAGGCCCAAAAATGAAGGGTAAGTGGCAGTGCCTCCAAATCAACCTGCAGCACTCTAAGGCAGCATCAAGTGCCTTAAGCAGCAGGCTGGCTAGGGGGGACGTCCAAATAGGGCTAATTCAAGAGCCCTGGGTTCACGGAGGGGCGATTAAAGGACTTCAGAACCCATCGTACTATCTGGTATGTAATACTACGTGCGGCAGGCCACGGGCCGCCCTGATTTTCAGGAAAGATACTAATTATGCTCCCATTCCACAGTTCGTCACCCAGGACCTAGTGGCAGCGGTCGTGGACGTACCAACAGGAGATGGCAAGAGGCAAATTGTATTTGCCTCAGCCTACTTTCCAGGGGACGAAGACAACCCACCACCAGAGGCAGTAAAGAACCTCACGGACTGGTGCCGCAGGAATGGGAAACATCTTATCATGGGCTGCGACGCTAATGCGCACCACACAGTATGGGGCAGCTCAGATACCAACAACAGGGGTAAGTACCTTCTTGATTATGTATGCGCTAGCAATCTAGACATCTTAAACAGGGGGAATAAACCCACGTTTATAAACGCAATAAGGCAAGAGGTACTTGACTTGACCTTAGCCACAGCGTACGGCGCGCAATTGATAAAAAATTGGCGTGTACTCTCTGAACCCTCCATGTCGGACCATCAAACGATCGCGTTCGATATGGAAGCTGGGAGTACGGAAATAGCAGAGTGCAGAGTGCCACGAAAAACGGACTGGACATTATATAACGAATGTCTATTGTCCGAACTTCAAGGCCTCCAATACAACATCGCTACCATAGAGGAATTAGAACAAGCCTCACTACACCTAAGCAATACCATTGTAGCAGCCTATGAGAAAAGCTGCCCGGTAAAGAAGGTAAACTTCTCGAGAAACGTCCCTTGGTGGAACAAGGAATTGGATCGACTCAGGACTTCCGCCCGGAAATCCTTCAACAGAGCCAAGAAAACAGGCAACTGGTCAGCCTATAGACAGGCTCTGACTGAATTCAATAAGCAACTGAGGGAGTCTAAACGAAAGGCCTGGAAAGCCTACTGCGAGGGGATCGACAATCTGACCCCAGCAAATAGACTCCGGAAGGTCCTATCAAAGGACCATACCAATGCGGTCGGCATCTTAAAACGAACTGACGGCAGTCACACCAAAGATCAACAGGAAAGTTTAGAGCTACTCCTAGGTACTCACTTTCCGGGATCAAAAGTAGTGACTAAAAACACAATTGCGGCTAATATCGGCTCAGTGGCTCACTGTTCCAACCGCGACAGCCGCTGCTTAGCGGGGAAAATATTCACGCTCAGCAAAATGACTTGGGCCATAAACAGCTTCAAGCCATATAAATCCCCAGGAATGGACGGTATCTTCCCTGCGCTACTACAACGCGGCTTGGATACAATTGCTCCAGGACTCAGGGAGATATATAAAGCAAGTTATGCACTAGGGTATATACCCCGGTTGTGGAGGGAGGCAAAAGTGGTATTCATACCTAAAGTGGGCAATAGGCCTCTAGATGAACCTAAATCATATCGACCCATCAGCCTAACCTCTTTTCTCCTAAAGGCTATGGAGAAAATAATCGACGAGCATATAAAGGGTGACTCACTTATAAGAAAACCCTTAAATGCCAAGCAATTCGCATTTCAAGCTGGCAAATCCACCGTCGATGCTCTACATCACCTCGTCAAAGAGGCAGAACGAGCAATCCTATACAAGGAAATAGCAATCGGAATATTTGTAGACATAGAGGGGGCCTTTGACAACACCTCATTTTCTGCAATAAAACGAGCGGCTATAAATAAAGGACTATATCCTTCCACGATAAGATGGGTGGAGGCAATGCTTCAAAGCCGATTAGTAACGGCTTCCCTAGCAGGATCCACAGTATCTATGACTGTAACAAAGGGGTGTCCTCAGGGGGGAGTTTTGTCCCCCACACTATGGTCAATAGTGGTGGATGGACTCCTGGATGAACTGCATGGAAAGGGCTTTATAACCCAAGGCTATGCAGATGACATCGCCGTAATAATCAGGGGCAAGCATGAAGGCATTCTTACAATCCTAATGCAAAAAGCACTGAATAGCATCAATAACTGGTGTGTTCGGGAAGGACTAAGTATCAACCCGAATAAAACGATCATAGTTCCATTCACGCGTAGAAGGAAGCTGCACATAAAGGCTCCCTCGCTGAATGGAATAGAGATAAATCTCTCCAACGAAGTAAAGTACCTGGGTATAATTCTGGATACCAAACTGACTTGGAATCAGCATGTCGACAAAATCATGGCAAAGGCAACGATGTCGCTTTGGGCCTGTCGGCGGCTTATGGGAAAAACCTGGGGATTAAAGCCCAAAATCACGTATTGGCTTTATAGAACGGCAGTGATACCCATTGTCACCTATGCTGCCCTCGTGTGGTGGCCGAAGACCCAAAAACTAGACACGCAAAAGAAGCTGAGTCGGCTTCAACGTTTAGCATGTCTAAGCATCACAGGGGCCATGCAAACGACCCCAACCGCGGGAATGGAGGCAATCATTGGTCTCACACCGCTCCATCTAGTGGTACAAAAAGAGGGACTTGTGGCAGCCCTCCGACTACACCAGAGGAAGAAGACACTGCCGGGGGACTGGACAGGACACTTAGAAATACTGCAGCAAATCGACCCGGCCCTTCTGTCCAAACCGACGGACATTATGTCCAGGAAGCTCGAATTCGAATTACCGTTTAAGGTCGATCGAAGACCCCAAAACGGCTTTGATGAGAGTCAAGGAGTTTGGACGAGGGATATCAGCCTGGTACACGGATGGTGCCAAGAATACGAGAGGTACTGGAATAGGCATTTATGGGCCTAACCAAAACCACAGGAGCTTCATGGCTCTGGGCACGACGCCCACGATTTTGCAAGCAGAAACGATTGCAATTGATATGTGCGCCAGAGAATGCTTGGATAGGCACCTAAATGGCGCGCATATATACATCTGCTCAGACAGCCAAGCCGCATTAAAGGCCGTTCGAGCCTATAGTCACGGCTCACGAACTGTCTGGGAATGTCGAAGATCCCTCTCGCAACTGGCGAAGAACAACTTGTTGACCCTCATGTGGGTCCCAGGGCACGGGGATATTAAAGGCAACGAAGTGGCCGATGAACTCGCAAAAAGAGGTGCAAATGCCACTCCTATAGGACCAGAGCCGTTTTGTGGACTCCCCATGGCGCATAGAAGAGAGGTGGTGCAAAAATGGGAAGAGGACAGAAGACGTAAGTATTGGAACAACGTACCAGGTCTACGTCAATCAAAACGACTCCTGAAACTCGATCACAGCCACAAGGTGCTTGAACTCACAAGGAACGAGCTAAGAACTTTCACCGGACTCATGACAGGGCATTGTGCCCTCCGATACCATTTGCGGAAAATGGGAAAAGAGGAAAGTGGAAACTGCAGATTGTGTGATTCGGCAGATGAAACTACCGAGCACATACTATGCACTTGTGTCGCGATTGCTCACAAGCGTCTTTCACACTTCGGCAGGGACCGATTATCCCCCGAAGAAGTGAGCATTATCACCCCCAAGATAGTTACCAGGTTCATGGTGGACGTGGGACTGCTTGGGAAGTGATTGGTTAAGGGTAGAACAATAGATCTGTTAGGTCGCAGTTCACGAGAGGCTAACACACCTCACTAAGACCCTACTTAACCTATAACCTATAACCTATAACCTGTATTACTTTTTGTTCTTAGTCCTCGCACATTTTGGTAGTAGCAGGTAAGTTTGGCATGATCACTGATTCACAATTGTGGGAATTCCTTTAACGTATTTTATTTTTAAATTGGTTTCTCCAGATTTTACACGATTTTCCAATGTAGTTTTGACTGTTTTGTAGTATTGTTGTTGTTTAAGTGTATTATCACGCGAGATGGAAACTACTTTAAAATTAGTATAATTTTTTAATTTTACAGATAAACGAAATACATGAATAACAGTTTTATCATCCTTAAGCTTTATTCTTAAGGGACGCTTGTGTATAGTCTTGGACGTGTCGTATTTACCAAGTCTCAATGGTGTTCCGATGTCATCTGAGATTGAAAGCAATGAGAAGATTTCCTGACTGATAGAACAATCATGTTAAATCCTTTCTTCTTTACTCAAAGTTTTCTTCTCAGGTAGGCCGTGTATAATAATATTTTAGCGGCGTTTCTGCCGTTCAGACACCTCATAAATAATTTCTTCTATGTCAGGAGATAATTCTACAGCGGTTGTTGACGATTTTAATGTTTTAATTTCATTTTGTAAGTTCACAATAGCTCTTTTCAAATCATTTAAACTATTTCCGAGTTCAGTACATTCAGAACATGTCCACGTAAAACCTCCTGTTTTAGAGTTTATTTAATGGCTGGACCATAGATTCCTTTGGTCAAAATATGATGATTTAACGGAACTTATCTATATCCAAAAATTTACGGTTAAGTCGGAATTTGGCTTCAAAGTTTCAATTTTTTTTATTTCTTTTGTTTACAACAATTGAACGATTTATTTGATGTGAATGAAACTAGTTTTTGATACCTTATACGGTTTTTGCACAAAAAAATAAAATATGAATAGAGTATACTCATTACGCACTCATTAATAAGTAAATAAACTTACTCAATTGAATAAAAATTAAATAATATCAATTAATAAAATAAATCAAAACAACATCTAACACTTTTCAAACAATTTTCTTTGCAAAATCCTAATACAAACAAGATATCTGTTTGTTCCAAATATGAATATTTATGAACTATAATAAAGTTAAAAATTAATTGTTAAAAGACACTAAATAATTATTATTATACATAATTTACAAAAATATTTATTTTCGATTCGATGAAAAACTAGATTTTGTTTTTACTAGATAAAAAATATATATTTCATTTTTTTGTGAGAAAACCGTAAAAGATATCAAATATTATTAAGAGATGAAAAAGTTTTTAAATTAAATGGTCTTTCAAGCAGTATATGGGGGTCTATTAGGGCTACTTTTTAAAATTACTTTCATAATATACAGGGTGTCCCAAAAACCCTACAAGTATCAAAGTTGTGTTTTTTTTAATGAAACACCCTGTATTTTATTGCATTTTTGGATCCTTCGATAAAAATAAGTGTGTGTTTTAATAAGGTTTTTATTACATAAACCTTAAGGTTTTTGAAATAATTTGAATTTTGTAAAAATGTAACCTAATTTTTATGTTTCAAATACTTAAAAAATAATTAAGTTATACATACCAAATTTACACTGAAATGTAACAATAGATCATATTTTATTTTCCATGTATAATAAACTTGACATCTTATGTCGGGTGTAAAAGAATTGGAAATAAACAAATGAGAACTTTAAATGGCTATAACTTCATTTATTTAAATGGAACGCTATATGTATTAATTTATCAGCAAATGCACGTTTTAATTACCTTTCGAATGGTATTTAAATCTTAAGTATTAAGTCTTCTTGTTTTTGCAGAAAATGCCAAAATATTGTTTATTGCACCGTTTTAGTACTTTTTAAGTAAAAATTTTTATGTATCTAGTTTTCTATAGTATTTAAAAACGTCAGATAATTAATTTAGTCTGTCATTTTAGTTTAAAAAGCCTGTATTTTGTTATAGTTGTCTTATTTTGCATTTTTGTGTTAGATCGTTAGTAATCGTTATTGTTTGAACATCGCCCTTGTATTTTTTGGTAAAAAATGAAGATTTACTCAAAATAAGGGGTTATTGGCATTATTTTCATGCTTGGAGAATGTCATCAAAATTGTTTATTGGCTTGTCGAGTTTATACTTAAAGGTTTCCCGAAAGAAATCACCCTACGCCAGCCATTTTTGAGAGACTATTAAACCAGTTTAAAGAAATTGGAAGTGTCAGTTATAAAAACCTCAGTATAAGAAAATCTGAGTAAATTTTAATTTTTTACTATGACATATAAGAACCATGTTCAAACAATAACGATTACTAACGATCTGACACAAAAACGCAAAATAATACAACTATAACAAAAGACAGGCTTTTTAAACTAAAGTAACAGACTAAATTAATTATCTGACGTTCTTAAATAAGATAGAAAACTAGATACATTAAAATGTTTACTTTAAAAGTACTAAAACGGTGCAATAAACAATATTTTGGCGTTTTCTGTAAAAACGAGAAGACTTAACACTTAAGATTTAACACGTTGACGCTGGCGTTTTTGTACCCTACAATTATTCATTTAAAATGACAAAATTTGGCTCGCACGCCTATGGTTGTTATGGTTGCTATGGAAATGACTGAAGTCCTAGATGCGCGATAATAGTTATTTATGTACCTAGTCAGTAAAGTGATACTTTATTGAACGAGTCTGAGATTATGAGCCGAGTGAGCGAAGCGAACGAGGCGAGTAACAGACGAGTTCAATAAAGACACTTTGCTGACGTGGTGCATACAAACTTTTATCGCCAACCGTAAACATTTATAATTTAAAAATATTTACATATTAAACTTGTCACATTTTCATATGACAAAATAAACAAAACGTAAACATACATATCAAATTTGTTTTGAACAGTTTGCATAAACTACCTTCATCATCAAGTAGATTTCATCCGGTGCACTTGGTAAAAATCTTCCTTTTCGTTTTCTTCCACTATTTTTTAATAAATAATTCTCGATTAAATTTTCACTGTTGGAGCTGAGTCAGCGAGACGCACGATTTCTGTCAATGTCATATAATCATGGCTATGTAGGATAAACATTTGCGGCAGGTAAAATACTTTATTGTACAGTAAAGTACTTTACCTGCCGCAAATTTTACAGTTAAATAAAGTGTTTGTTTACTTCCGGAAATCACTATGGTAATGCATGGTTTTACTGATGGTTGGCGATAAAATTATTTATTGTCACCATGGAAGTAATCAGTGGCGTACCAAAAGCATAAAAATTCGTGTACCACCGGTGGTACCCGCCGGCGTAAACGTGTTAAATACCATTCGATAGGTAATTAAAACGTGCATTTGCTGATAAATTAATAAATATTTAAATAAATGAAGTTATAGTCATTTAAAGTTCTCATTTGTTTAATTCCAATTTTACGATCGGTTTTACCGACAAACGGAGGGATTAGCAATGGAAAATTCGTTAAGCCCCCTTCTCGCTGAAATATTCATGGCGCATTTAGAATCCATAATAGAAAAACATTATTTATTTAAAAATTGTTTATACTGGCATCGATATGTAGATGACATATTGGTCTGCTTCACAGGCACTAACAGACAACTACAATCCTTCCTACAACACATTAACAGTATTCATAACCACATTAAATTCACCGTAGAAGTAGAATCAAATAAATCAATCAACTTCCTAGACTTGACTATTGCACGAGAAAGTAATAAACATGAATTCAGTATTTACCACAAACCAACCCACACTGATACAACCATACACATGCAATCCTTTAATCCCAAATCCCATAAATTCGCCGCATTCAATGCCATGATACACCGGTTAATAAACACGCCCCTTTCAAAAACTAATTTTAATTTGGAATTAAACCGTATCCTCACCATCGCCATAAACAACGGCTTTCAAGAATCCTCCATTAGAAACCTGTTATTCAAAAAACAACAAAAACAAATAATTTCAATGATTTTCAATACAATATTTATCAATAGAATATCTAGGGGAATATATCAGAAAATGTGACCAATACTTTACATAGATTAAATATTAAAACATCATTTAAAACTACAAATACTCTTTCAAAATTCATCAACAATTCAAAAGACAAAACAAATAAGAACAAAGAATCAGGTGTCTATTTATTAACTTGTGGCGATTGTCCTAAAGTTTACGTTGGGCAAACAGGAAGAAGTTTTGAACAACGTATAAAGGAACATAGAGCTTGTTTTTGTCAAGGAAAATCAAATTCAACGTACGCAGAACATTTAACAGAACACGGCCACTCATTTAACCATAATTTCAAAATTTTACATAAATAAAATAAAGGCCTTAAACTAAATTTATTAGAGTCAATGCAAATCAATAAGTTTCATAAACGAGGTGTTCTGTTAAATGATCAGATCGATGTGAACAACTCACCACTACTGAATATGTTCTAAACTTGTACCAAAACCTAAAATACTCGCCTGTTTATATATGTGTTTACATTTTATGTTCATCCATTTGTAACCTGTTCTATGCATACAATGTAATTTTTCTATATTATTGTAATAAACATCAACCCCCCCCCCCCTCCCAACATTGTTCACTCGACCTAGTATATAAGTGATAATTGTAATTTTTAAAATCATATTTTCATCTACCTGATGAAGCCACTGTGTGGTGAAACATTGTTGTAGTACAATATTAAAAAACAAACTGAAACCCTATACTGCGTCAGTATTTCTTTAAGTGTTATCTACATTAATATTTAATTTTTCTAACACTTTTCCTACTTGGTTACAATTTTTTCCTGTGGATGTTAATGAGGTCAAGTTTTTCTTATTGTTGTCTTTTATTATGGGGAAAATAGAATCAGTTTATTTATCTATTTGTTTTTTATGTAGTACTTGTTCTATCATTGGTTTTAAATTAGTACATTGTCTTCATTTATTTTTGTACAATATAAAATATACAGGGTGAGTTTTTTTCGATGTTCTCTATGGGGATCTCGGAAACTATAAGAGATAGATAAACGGTTAAATAGGGAAAGAAGTGTAGATTTACGAGACGAATAAAATTCCACTTTCAAAGTTTTCAAAAAAGTCAAGGGTAACTAGATATTTTGAAAAAAGTAAAAAGTGTCAATTTTTTCAAATCAATATATCTCGGTTTCTATAACAGGTAGAAAAAAACTGTAAAGGACAAAGTTTTAGATAATTTTATGTAGATTAATCAAAAATAATCAGAAAATTTTTATCGCCATTTTTTTCCGAGATACGACGCAAACTTACATTTTTTTAAATGGAAACCATAGTTGGCTGTGACCTCATTCAAAAGGTAATTCTTTCTCTTTAATCCAATATGGCATACGACATAGTTATTTTTAAAAATGAGTGAGTTATAGTCATTTTAAATTTTATTATAAATAAAAAATGGGTAGCCATGAAAAAGATGAAAGTAAAACAATTGCAGTTGTTTATAATATTAGCAATATTGTAATCATTAGTTTTACAGAGATAAATCAAAATGAAACAACTGCATAAAGTAATTCTGTAATTATCAATATATCAATAGGAGAGAAATTTTAATATTAAAAAATATAGTCAAAAAGTCCACTATTAATACTATTATGACAAAAATTATATCTTTTTAAAATTGAATTTATGGCTTTTTGACTATTCTCATGTAAATTGAATTAAATGTTTCAATAACAACTAGTTTATGAACCTCCACAGATTGATATGATTTTACATATACTTTGTTTTTTACATAACCCCACAGAAAAAATTCTAAAACGCGCAGATCGGGAGATCTAGGTGGCCCTGGGATTGGTTTATTTCTTCCCACTTATGAGTTAGGAAAAGCATCATTTAAATAATTTGTAAAGCCAACATGTTATTAGGTGGAACACCGTCATATTGGAATCATTTTAATCTTGCTTGTAATGATAAATTTAAACAATCGAGCGTATCTTCAAATGTTTTCTGAAGAAAATGAAAGTAATCAGTTTCACTTAGTGAGCTTTCAAAAATATATGAACCGAGAATTATTAATCCAAACACACCATGGATTAAACCCAAATTTAATTTCTAGTTTTCTCTGCGAAACTTCTCGTGGATTCTCTTAAGTTCATCTATGTTCATTGTGGCGATTAAAAATACCACAATTAGTGAATCGCGATTCATCTGTTCATAATATTTTCGTAAGAAACGAATTATCCTCTTGACAAATGGGTTTATACCACATACAGAAGGCCATTTGATAATTACAAAATTACTATACTTATGCTGGTTTTTCATTTTTATTTAACTTTGTAGAACTAATAATTACAATATTGCTATTATTATAAACAACTGCAATTGTTTTACTTTCATCTTTTTCATGGCTACCCATTTTTTTATTTATAATAAAATTTAAAATGACTATAACTCACTTATTTTTAGAAATAACTATGTCGTATGTCATATTGGATTAAAGAGAAAAAATTACCTGTTGAATGAGGCTATAGCCAACTATGGTTTCCATTTAAAAAATGTAAGTTTGCATCATATCTCGCAAAATAATGGCGATAAAAATTTTCTGATTATTTTTTTATTAATCTACATAAAATTATCTAAAACTTTGTCCTTTACAGTTTTTTTCTATCTGTTATAATAACCGAGATATATTGATTTGAAAAAATTGACACTTTTTACTTTTTTCAAAATATCTAGTTACCCTTGACTCTTTTGAAAACTTTGAAAGTGGAATTTTATTCGTCTCGTAAATCTACACTTCTTTCCCCATTTAACCGTTTCTTTATCTCTTATAGTTTCCGAGATCCCCATAGAGAACATCGAAAAAAACTCACCCTGTATAATATATATAACAAAACAAAACATTTATTGCACAAAAAACTGATAAATTCCAAATTTAACAAGGGGCTCAACGAGTTTCAAAAATTTTAATAACCGGCTCGCGCGAGCCGGACCGAGTTAATGGTTAAATTTAAAGAGTTAATGAAATGATCTACTTTCATTTCATTTATAAATTGATTATTTTTATATTGTGAAATTAGTAACTGTAAAAATGAATCTAATTGTCTATAGGTACTATTAAATGCTAAAATCACATCATCGACGTACCTATACACAAAAAAACTTTTTAAATAATAGGCAATTGAGATAATCCCGCTTCAAAATTATTTATTATCGAATTGTAAATAATTCTCTGACAAGCAGATTTCCAGGAAGTTTAAATTTTCTGATTTTGTTATCGAGTTTATATTATTTTTTTATAAGCCTATCTTTAATTATTCACGTTCGTGAACAAATTTTGAACATCAAATTACATTCGTTTTTTTAAGTCGGTTAAATTATTAATTGAAAATTTTGGTTTCAATTTTGTATAAAGGGCGGGCCATCTAGTTTCTTTTTAAATCATTGGTTATTTTGACACTGACTGCTTTTCTCCCGCTCGAGTTCTTGACAGAAAGTCAGTACCGCTTTACGCTTGAAAAACATTGGGAAATATTTCAAACTTATTTCCAAAGTGAGTACTGTGTAGCCCAAACAGTGCGTTTGTTCAATAGAAGTTTTGACCTCTGCGCTTGCTGTACGCAAGTTTGTGCAACAAGTTCGTGAGTCTAGCATGCTAGTGGATAACATTCATGGTCCTCGTTCTCATACGGTGCACACAGACGAGAAAATGGCTTCTGTAGCCGAGAGTGTGAGACTTAATTCAAGAATATCAACTCGCCATCGATCTCAACAACTCCACATTTCACGAGCTACCCTGAGAAGAACACTGCACAGATTTCGGATTATTCGCTTACAATGTCTAATTGATTCAGCAATTGCATTCGCAGTTTGGGTCTTAGAGCAGGTTGAATTAGACAATGATTTTGGGCGAAAAATCATCTTTTCTGTCAAGGCGCATTGGGAACAACGTTTCGGTTAACGGTGAGCATTACAGAGCCATGTTATCTCTCTTTTTTATACTGAAATTGAAGACATGGATTTGGACGACCTCTGATTTATGCAGGATTGAGCGCCATGCCACACAGCCCATACCACAATCGATCTTTTGCTCAGCAAATTCCCAAATTGCGACATCAGTCACCTTAGCAATGTTAGTTGTCCGCCTCGGGGATGTGATTTGACCCCTTTGGATTCTTTTTGTGGGGAACCGCGAAGGACCGATGTTATCCCAACAATCCAGAAACGATTCAAGCACCTCAGGCCAATATCATCCAGGCAATTCGTGAGCTACAGTCCGAAACCATCAACAAGGTCTTGGAAAATTGGATTGACATAATGCGCTTCGGTGACAGCCGAAACAGCTACTTGAACGAAGTTGTGTTCTGTAATTAAGGGGAATGTTTGCTCTTACTAATAAAGCCACAATACATGGAAAAAATAATAATTTTGTTCAGTTTATTGCATTCAAAAAAACTCTCCCATCGTTTATACTACAATAATATTGTTTAACCTCTTAGCCAGTTGGGTACAGGGACACTAATTTCTGTGATTTCATTATCAGAGAAAAAGTTTTCTATTTTTTTTTATTGGATTCATATTTATTTATAGCGGTTACCGTGTTTCCTTTGTCAGCTTTAGTGAAAATTAAGGTATGTAATTTTGAAAGTTGTATTATAGATTTTGCTATTTTGACATCGTTATTATGATAATCACATTTGGAATGGTTAGTGTTTCTAAGGTAATGAGCGAATTTGAATTTTTCTAAGAAGTTATTTTCTGTTTATTTAAAGCAAGTCATGTTTCAATTGCTAATAATTGAATTTCTTAATTATTTTGATTTTGTTTTATGTAGTATTTAAATCCCATTTCTAATATTTATCTCAATTGTTTGTTTTTAAAAAGTATGGGTTTTGGTACAGGTGGTTTTAGCATCCAATTTATAAAAGAAATAGAAGTAGATCATTCCATTAACTTTTTATATTTAACCATAAAAATATTTCAAATAGCACAAAATAACGGTTTAAAAAACTCAGTGATAGAAAAAGCAGTATATAGAAACAAGGAAATAAATTAATTCATTCTATTTACGCCGTAATAAAAGAAAAAAATTAAGAAAAATTTTACCTCATTCACATTCATTAAATATTAATATAGCTTACAAAACAAATAACACCCTAGAAAAAATAATCAAAAAGAATAAAGACGAAGTTAGTAAAACTCAACAACTCAACAATGTAGCATTTTTTCCAAGTTTCAAAGACAGTCCAAAAGTGTATATAGGGCAAACCAGAAGGTCTTTCCAAAAGAGGATCAAAGAACAGAAAACCAGCTTGGAACAAAACAAAATCAACTGCACATACTATAACCACCTCATCAAAAACCACTACCAATTTGACAAATTCCAATTCCAAATTTTATAGCGAAAAACAAAAAGCAGCAAACTTAACATCCTGGATTGCATGAAAATAAATAAATCAATAACCAAACGGACTTAACAAATTCGCGTGTTTTAAATTCACATTTTTTTGAAAGAGCCAATAAACATTGTATATATACAGAACCCACAATGTTTTGATATCATTTCTTCGCCCGAAGAAGCCACAGTATGGCGCAACAATTGTACCATTTTACAACATATATTTGCAAGTACTATCTGAAATTCCTTTTCCTTCTTGTTTGCCTTTAATTATTTATTTGATATTTTTACTTTATTCTTCTATTGTAGCTCTAGCTTTACTTGTTTCTCTTCCTCTTCTCTAAATATTTATCGTATTTTAGATAATTATAATAGAATAATGCCCTTCGGCAAATGTTTTACAGGAGTAAAATGAAAAATATTTAAAATAAAAATTAATAATTAATATTTGGATCACAAGGCTATTCTAATGAACTCGATATTTATTTACTAATTATATATAAAGTACAACATTAGAACATTAAAAAAATAAACTAAACGCACTAGTTACTAAATTAATTATTATATAACAATAAAATGTCATGTTGACATTAATCAAATACTTACACAAATTTACAAATTTTAATCAAAATGCTGTGTAGTGCAAGTATAAACTAAAATAAATATCTACAGTTGTAAAAACAACTTTATTTTTTTCTATTTTAACCGCTTTATATATTTTTAATGTATAGTGGATCAAAATAAACTGTGAACTAAAGTCCTGGCGATTAAAGTTTTATTTGAAAAATTTTATTAATCGAAATTCTAAAATTATATATATATTATAATCATTAGTTAATTGCTTGATAATTTACTAAATTTATTTAAAATATCAGTAACATTACGTGTTTTCCCTTTACTGCGAATATCTTAAGAATATATAATATTTATTATATATGTTTAATTAATTGTCGACTAAAATTACTTGAATAATTTAAATCAATGTTCAAATAATAACGATTACTAACGATCTAACACAAAAACGCAAAATAACACAACTATAACAAAAGACAGGCTTTTTAAACTAAAGTAACAGACTAAATTAATTATCTGACGTTTTTAAATAAGATAGAAAACTAGATACTAGATAAAATGTTTACTTAAAAAGTACCAAAACGGTGCAATAAACAATATTTTGGCGTTTTCTGCAAAAACGAGAAGACTTAACACTTAAGATTTAAATACCATTCGAAAGGTAATTAAAACGTGCATTTGCTAATAAATTAATAAATATAGCGTTCCATTTAAATAAATGAAGTTATAGCCATTTAAAGTTCTCATTTGTTTAATTCCAATTTTTTTACACCCGGCATAAGATGTCAAGTTTATTATACTTGGAAAATAAAATATGATCTGTTGTTACATTTCAGTGTAAATTTGGTATGCATAACTTAATTATTTTTTAAGTATTTGAAACATGAAAATTAGGTTACATTTTTACAAAATTCAAATTATTTCAAAAACCTTAAGGTTTATGTAATAAAAATCTTATGAAAACACACACTTATTTTTATAAACGGATCCAAAAATGCAATAAAATACAGGGTGTTTCATTAAAAAAACACAACTTTGATACTTTTAGGGTTTTTGGGACACCCTGTATATTATGAAAGTAATTTTAAAAAGTAGCCCTAATAGACCCCCATATATCCCCAAAGTGAAACTTTTTGAAAGTCACGTATTTTGGCCACAATATTCCGCGCCGTATAGCGTGAATAACCCTGTATATATATAAATTTACTGATTAAATAAAATAGTGTGGTAAGAAAGGGCATACCTGCGTTTAATTTATAATATAGTAAACTTCAAACAACTCACATATTGATATTAATTAACAAATATATTATAATCTGTTAAAATACATGTTTCCAATAGTAAAGAATGTGTTTAAATATTTTTCATTAAACAAAAGTAAATATGTTAAGCTTTGTAGAAAAAAAACCTTTATATACAGTTGAATATAAATTATTAATAAATTGATTGCCATATATGCTTAGTAAAGTTATCAAATATATTCATCATAAATAAATATACATCCTACTCATTATTCTAACGAATCTTCGCATCGAACGATCTTACAAGGAATTTCTAATGTAACAATGCAATGCAGCGGAGTGGATGGCATCTGAAATGAAATGAATTAATCACTATGAAAACAGTTCTTCGGTGAAAAATTGAGCAGATAATATAATTTATTAATGCGGACAAAGACAGTGATTATTTAATTTTTCCCCTTGTGCGGCAAACTACTAAAATTAATCATTTTTGCTTCGGTGAAATTTGACTGGAATCACCTCGATTAAATTCACAATGAATCTCTTTGTCCTTATCTTTATAATCACTTCTGGCTGAATAAATCTATTACACCGTTTAGAGTTTTTGTATTTTGATGATTAGTAATTATTACTTTGATATTTATTTAGAATAATGCTGGATTGTGAATCTGAGAAATTAAATGAAAAGCTAGAATAGTATGCGTATAAAAAACAGCTGCAAGTTCTTGTCCATTTTTTTGTGCAAAATTTATTATGTAATGAGACTCAGTTGGTAAAGTTAGAATATACACTTCTCTGCCATTATTCTATAAACTTTTCTGAAAAATTTTAAAATAGCTAGTTAAATTAATTTAAAAAAATGAAGGGTCGAAATCTTCTAGATTTCTGTTTAAAAGATAATTTTCATTACAGACATATTTATAGAGATATTTTTCTTTAAATTTTATTTTGTTCAAATATATCTTTTTGATATTACTTGAAAAATTGCTATAAAAAATTTACCTATTAAATTTATTTCAGTATTTTTTATCAGGCAATACTATACAGGGTTATTCACGCTATACGGCACGAAATATTGTGGCCAAAATACGTGACTTTCAAAAAGTTTCACTTTGGGGATATATGGGGGTCTATTAGGGCTACTTTTTAAAATTATTTTCATAATATACAGGGTGTCCCAAAAACCCTAAAAGTATCAAAGTTGTGTTTTTTTTTAATGAAACACCCTGTATTTTATTGCATTTTTTGATCCGTCTATAAAAATAGGTGTGTGTTTTCATAAGGTTTTTATTACATAAACCTTAAGGTTTTTGAATTAATTTGAATTTTGTAAAAATGTAACCTAATTTTCATGTTTCAAATACTTAAAAAATAATTAAGTTATGCATACCAAATTTACACTGAAATGTAACAATAGATCATATTTTATTTTCCAAGTATAATAAACTTGACATCTTATGCCGGGTGTAAAAAAATTGGAATTAAACAAATGAGAACTTTAAATGGCTATAACTTCATTTATTTAAATGGAACGCTACATTTATTAATTTATTAGCAAATGCACGTTTTAATTACCTTTCGAATGGTATTTAAATCTTAAGTGTTAAGTCTTCTCGTTTTTACAGAAAACGCCAAAATATTGTTTATAGCACCGTTATAGTACTCTTAAAGTAAAAATTTTAATGTATCTAGTTTTCTATCGTATTTAAAAACGTCAGATAATTAATTTAGTCTGTTACTTTAGTTTAAAAAGGATGTCTTTTGTTATAGTTGTGTTATTTTGCGTTTTTGTGTTAGATCGTTAGTAATCGTTATTGTTTGAACATGGTTGTTGTATGTCATAGTAAAAAATGAAAATTTACACAGATTTTCTTATACTGAGGTTTTTATAACTGACACTTCCAATTTCTTTAAACTGGTTTAATAGTCTCTCAAAAATGGTTGGCTTAGGGTGATTTCTTTTGGGAAAACTTTAAGTATAAACTCGACAAACCTATAAACAATTTTGATGACATTCTCCAAGCATAAAAATAATGCCAATAACCCCTTCTTTTGAGTAAATCTTCATTTTTTACCAAAAAATACAACAGCGATGTTCAAACAATAACGATTACTAACGATCTAACACAAAAACTATAACAAAAGACAGGCTTTTTAAACTAAAATGACAGACTAAATTAATTATCTGACGTTTTTAAATACCATAGAAAACTAGATACATTAAAATGTTTACTTAAAAAGTACTAAAACGGTGCAATAACAATATTTTGGCGTTTTCTGCAAAAACGAGAAGACTTAACACTTAAGATTTAAATACCATTCGAAAGGTAATTAAAACGTGCATTTGCTAATAAATTAATAAATATAGCGTTCCATTTAAATAAATGAAGTTATAGCCATTTAAAGTTCTCATTTGTTTAATTCCAATTTTTTTACACCCGGCATAAGATGTCAAGTTTATTATACTTGGAAAATAAAATATGATCTGTTGTTACATTTCAGTGTAAATTTGGTATGCATAACTTAATTATTTTTTAAGTATTTGAAACATGAAAATTAGGTTACATTTTTACAAAATTCAAATTATTTCAAAAACCTTAAGGTTTATGTAATAAAAATCTTATGAAAACACACACTTATTTTTATAAACGGATCCAAAAATGCAATAAAATACAGGGTGTTTCATTAAAAAAACACAACTTTGATACTTTTAGGGTTTTTGGGACACCCTGTATATTATGAAAGTAATTTTAAAAAGTAGCCCTAATAGACCCCCATATATCCCCAAAGTGAAACTTTTTGAAAGTCACGTATTTTGGCCACAATATTCCGTGCCGTATAGCGTGAATAACCCTGTATAGTATAAAAATTCAAAATAAAATTTATATATACTGAGAAAAAGGGCAGCTCTTAAATAGTGTTTTGGTTATATTAACTGACATTTTAATTGTCAAACATAACTTAAACGTGCATTAAAAGTGTTGTTAATTTTAATAAGTAATTCGAATATGTTTACTCAAGAACAGAAAAGGTTTTTATTAGATACTTATTTTCGCAACGGCCGTCGCATACCTAGCACGGTAACTGATGTAGAGACTGTTCCTCTTTTTTTTTGTGTTTTAAGTCATTTGATTTTAATTTATGAGCATAAAACCAATGAGTTATTTCCCTGCAGGAATTCTCTACCATACTTTCAAGCATATTCACGTTATTATGACTGCAAATAAAGGAAATGTCCTATAGCATTCTGCGAATAATTGAATCGTAATTTCCGGATTCATTTTTAAATTTTGATATATTACTCGTGGTATCCCTCAAGAATTGATAATGACGATTTAAATTGTCAACCTTCTCATAAACAAGATGTAAATCATAATGGTGTACGAAAATATGTTTAGTTCTTTCTAATTTTGCTAGTCCCAATTTTATAGGTAGTAATCCCGCATTTTCTGAAATATCCCTGATTTCAAAAGAAATCACAGGAGTGATGAAGATTAGCCTAAAAGTAATAAATTGTATGAGTAATTTTGAAAGTTTTAATTTAGTTTGGTTGGGTGTGCCAAGGTAAATGGTTATTTTTAGGTCTGAACTTAAAACAATATAACTTTACATGGCTTTTACTACATCATAATTTAGGTTGTCTAAACCGCAGCCTAATTTAAGGATCTCTAATTTGGTTATCTTATTATCGGAGCAAAATTGTTTAAGAGTAATTAAAGTTTGAAATAGACATTCTGAAGTAGGTTTATCGAAATATTTTTCTTTAGTAATTAAGTAGATTATGAATCTATCATCTTCTTTAAGGTGGCAAAGAGAATATAATTGAGTGTTCTGCCTAGATAATTCTTTAATTCTGCCAAATCTTGAGCAATGCCTGCACTCATTTTAAGGTCTTGACTCACACAATGGGCTAGTGAATAGTCTAACGGAGCAAGGAACAAATCGTCATTAATTTCTGTTATGTTTAGGTTTTCGGCAATTCTTTTGTTGTTGAAGTGGTTCATAAAAATCTCAAATTCTAAAATGTTTTCACAAGGAGATTTCTTTGATCTTGGTCTCTTAATGTTACCTAGATGAATTTTACTTGATTGATTACGATGACTAGTCTCGATTTCTTCTTTATTATTACTTGTACTTATTTTTCGTTTTGGACTGTTTTTGTTTATTATGAACATACACGTTATCTGGAATTTGCGAAATGTCTTCTCGAGATATATTTTTTTGCAATAGCTTGCGTCTTATTTTCATTTATAGTTTCGTTAATTTTCCTATACAAGAATTTTACTTTTTGTTTATGCATCTGAACGTAATTATTAGTTAAAATAGTCTATATACAAAAGCGAGTTGTTATCAATGTGACCGGAAGTGATTTCGAAAGGTTTTAATTCGGTTGTAGAATGTAGAGTATTCTTATATGCTAAAATAACCTAAAGGGCTTTAATTTCGACTGGTTCGTTTTCGTATATGTCTTGATTGTTCAATAACCTCATATGTTCGACTATCGTCGAATGCACGCGTTCAATTATACCGTTTAACTGAGGGTGTTGTGAACTTATGAAATTAATTTGGATTTTGTGTAACTCTAGGAGTTCTATAATTACAGTGTTTTTGAATTCAAGGTGGTTATCCGAAATTATTAAATTTGGGGTCTCGTGATGGCAAAAGAATTTGATATAATCTATAGCTTGATAAGAATTTAATTTATAGATTTGCGCGTATTTAGAAAAGGAGTCTATTACGGTAAGGAATTTTGTGTTTTCTAAAGCTATGCAGTCTACGTGAATGATCTCTAAGGGTTTCAAACTGCTGTTGGTGAATCATTCAATTTTAGTTTAAGGGGTTTTCGATCGTATTTAGAAACGAGACAAATTTCACATTCGTTAATGTAATCTTGTATAGTTCTCCTCATATTTGGCCATTAATATACCTTTTTTAATTTTGCTTCTGTATCGTCCATGCTGCGATGATTAGCTTTTCCCTCGTGATAATTTTGTATGGTTTCTAGAATATCATTATTGTCTTCTACGTCAGACAAGAGACTTAATCATTTAGTCATTTTAATGTTTGAATTTTTAAAGTATTTTTGAAGGACGTTGCTAAATTTTTCATATACTGGGCTTTCGAAATAAAGATAATAGTTTGTATTAGGGATAATTTATTCTTTGATGAAATCGACTACTTCTTGATTAAAATTATATTTAGACAATTTGTAACAGGGGGGGGCACCACGCTCTTGGGGCGGTGGGGTGTTCTGGCGATGTGGCAACCTTGGAGGTTCGCGTTGTTGGGTGGGCCTGATGTCGTCGGCGTGTACGCGAACAACTTGTCCACCTCTATCAACGTCGTAAACTCTTCCCGCAAATGCTTCCAGGATAGGAAATGGTCCAAGCCATTTCGGGGCAAAACTGGCAGGATTCCCGGCATGGCTGAGTGGGTGATTTCTTATCATTATGAGCTGACCTTCCTGGAATCTCGCTTCTTCTTCAGGAGCCTCATAGCGCTGAACATAGTTTAATTGATGGTCGCGAATTTGATTTAGCCGTTCATCTCGATCGTCATGGCCGGGCGCTTGTACTGGGAAGGTTGGTATGATTTCTCGTTCTCCCGGTCGCGGAAGTTCATATCCCAGCAAAGCCTTTCCGGGACTAAATCCTGTTTCTGCGTTGGCACGAGTCCTTAATTCAAATAGAATTGGTTGTATAAATTGAGCCCACTGATTTCCAGGTTGATCCTGCATCTTTATCGTCCGGCATTTCTTCAGCTCCTGGTTACGTCGTTCGGTTGGGTTGGCTCTGGGGTAATAAACGGGCGTATAAAAGGTACCTGCACCCCAGCGACTACATTGTTGTTTCCAAATTCGGGAAGTAAACTGCGGTCCGTTATCGCTTATTATCGCTCTAGGATAACTGAAACGGTGGAAAACTTGCTCCTCCATTAGGCGAGTTATATTTCCAGAGCGGGCCTATCCGATGGCAAAAGCTTCTGTCCACTTCGTAAATAAATCGGTTATCACTAGAACGTGTCTCTTCTTCGCGCTGGTTAGCGGTAGTGGTCCAATTAAATCGACCGCAACGGTGTGGAATGGTGAGACGGGGATTCTCGCCTTCAGCGGTGCCGGACCTTGTGGTTTTCCGCGTTTCGTCGCAATACACTCTAAGCATCCTTGAACGTACCTACCGCCTTACGTCCGATGGAATGGTGGGCCAATAATATTTAGTGCGTATGCTCCGGGTAGTTTCATCCCGACCTGGATGAATGGACTCGTCGTGAAGACCGTGGAGAACACTGGTCCTGGCCTCAACTGGAACGTAAAGAGTTCGATCATTATTACCTACCGCTTTGTAATGAAGAAGCCCATCGTAAACTTCAAATTTTTGATGGAGCTCTGCAAACTCTCTATGGGTTGCATCGTGGAGAATTTGAATTTTTTCCTGGCTGTCTTGGTCCTCTGCCTGGCAAGCGATTACGATTTGCACTAACGCCGCATCGATAACATTCAACGATGGGGGAAGAATCGTTTCGAGCTCCGGAACGTCTTCGGTTACGCAATTTTCCGGATTTTTGCTCAAGACATCCGGAAGTTCGTTTTCATTTCCAGGGCAGTGCTGAATATCAAAATCAAATGATTGGATTTCGTTAATTTTGATCGGTGATCCTTGAAGTTGCTCAGCCAGGTCAATGCTTTAGAGTCCGTTACCACTCGAAAATGTCGTCCTTCTAAGAGAGGGCGGTATCGTTGCAACGCCCACACAAGCGCATAACACTCCTGTTCATTAATATGATATCGCTTCTGTGTGTCGTAGAACTTTCGGGAATCAAAGCTGATAATCCGCTTGGATCCATCCTTATCAGTTTGATATAGAACCGCTGATATACCAAGCTGAGAGGCATCAGTTTGCACTGTAAACCGTAATCCTGGAATAGGACGGTGAAGGCGAAGTGGCTTCTGGACGATGGTCTGGATTTGCTGCATGGCCTGCGTTGCTGCATGAGTCCATTTAAAAGGCCTGTTAGTCGCGGTTAGCTCTGTTAATGGCGACACGATGCTAGAAAAACCATCGATATATTGCCGCACCCAGTTACATAAACCGATAAATTTACGCAGCTGCCGTCGCGTTTTTGGTAGGCTATGGTCTCGGATCTGATGTAAATGTTTCTCCAGGGGGCGGGTGGTGTGAATCTCGACTAGGTGGCCTAAATATTCTAGGGACGACTTCCCAAATGAGCACTTATCCTTGCTCAACCGCAAATCAAATTGGTCAAGTCGCTCAAAGACGAGGGCAAGGTGGCAGAGATGCTCTTCTGGTGTATTGGAAAAAATAATTATGTCGTCCAAATACACCATTACGAAGTCGTGAAGGAAACCGGACAAAACTTCTTGGCTCATCAGCCGCAGAAAGTTTGCTGGAGCATTTTTTAGGCCAAACGGCATCACTTTAAATTGGTAATGCCCACCATCAGGCGTACAAAATGCCGTATACCGCTTTGAATTTTCCTCCAACGGCACCTGCCAGTAACCACTTTTTAAATCGAGTGTAGAGAAAATTTTCGCGTCTCCTAGATCTCGAATTATCTCCTGGATTACTGGCATCGGTGTCGGTTCCGAAACAGTTGCATCATTTAGCTTTCGATAATCAATGCAAAAATGATTATCGCCATCCTTCTTCTGCACCAGTACTATAGAGGAAGCGTAAGGGCTAACCGACGGTTCAATAATCCCCTGAGTTAATAATTCGGCGATCTGTCGATCGATTTCCTGTTTTCGTGCCGGATTCACACGGTAAGGCCTTATCCGAATCGGGTTTGTATGCTTTAACTGAATACGGTGTTCCGATGTACGAGGGCGGTGCACAAATTGATCTTATGGAATGAAAGTTCGAGCAAAACGTTGGATCAATTTATCGAATAACCCTGTGAACTTTCCTGTAAATCCATGATCGAGATCGGGAATTTCGTCGTCATGGTTCTGATTTTCCTGCGCCCAGAAAATAGTTTGACGTAATCCTGGACCAATGTGGCTACACCGTTTGCTGCAGACTATCACAGCATCATGTTTTATGAAGAATCCGAGCCCTAGGATTGCTTCGTAGCGGAGGTCTGGCATCACATAGAAAATTTCAATTGGGTGATGCCCGTTACGTCCGCGCGGGCTTGCTTACTAGCTAAGCTTGTTGTTATTTTAGCCGGTGTTATCGAAGAGGCAATTTCCGGCTTAACAAAATTTTGTACGGCCCCGGGATCCAAAAGGCACGCAATTGTCTTCTGGTTTAAGGTTAGTGGTAGCATAATTAACCTATTAAAATGCCATTATACGGTAGAAAGTGGTTCCAATGTGGGATTAGGGGACAAATGTGTTGCACAAACGTCTATTTTAAAGTCTAGGGGGGAAAAGTCACTATCACTTTCACACTTTATCGCACTATTAGCGTCCTTTATTTTTGATCGGCGGGAACGTTTTCGGCGGACAGTCGGTTTCATAGGGCGGCTTACGACAGGTTTTGCTGCTGTTGGCCGCCCTGCATCCCGTTTCCCTGCTGCTTAGAACAGTCCTTGTACCAATGCCTTCCTTTACGACAGCGTTTGCAGAACGGTGGCTTCCTAGTCGGGGACGGGGGCAACGTGAGGTTCCTCGTAGGCACATTAGTGTTAGGACGATAATTTCGCGTACGCTGCTTTTCCGGAGATTGGGCGGCAGGTTTCACGTTACGCGTGAACGGGTCCTGTGTTGGAGGTCGCGGTCTACCTGAATTTTCTTTAGTGTAATGTAATCGTTGGTTTTCGCGTTCGCGATTTTTTCTACAATACTGATTCTCGCGACGTTTCTGTTCTTTTGGGGGAGATGGTGACCGATTCATAGTGGATGTCTTGGCTCCGTTATTGATGATAACCGGGATTGGCTTGAATTCCGATGCGGAAAGAAATGCTGCCTTGTATACAAATTCATCCACCGTTCTTGGACGAAAAAATAACGCCTGGCGAAGAGACGGAGACGAAAGTCGCCACATTACTTTCGTCATAAAATCTTCCGTCCAATAATTCGCAGCAAAACGGTTAAAGAAGGTTTGTTTACGGAGAGCGAACACGCCTGGCTCTGTATCTCCCTGTGGTGTTACCAGCAGTTCGATTGCTTCGTCGTGGGCTACTGTATCGGGGTCGAAAGAATCACAAAAGAGCTCCTTTGCCTGGTTCCAGGGGATGTCGTCCGCGAAGTAGCCGCCGAATTTCGCCACGTATGCGGCATCCAGTCTGGCAAGTGCTCGACGATTCTTCTCACTGTCTTCAAGTCTTAGGCCACTAAATTCCCTCTCTAGACGAGCAATGAAGACGTGAGGATCTCGACCATTAAATAACGCTGTAGCTTCCGGTTCCGTCCTCCTTACTTCCCGTATAATGTCTATTATATGTTTTGTACAGATTGCGTCGTCTTGCTTATAATGTTCATGAGGTCGAGGGGATGTTTGATGAAGTCGCGATTGCCTTTGGTAACCATCGCGATCAAAGGTGTAATTATCAGTCATCTCTCTGCTTATTTTGCTAGAGCTACGATGATAATTATTTTCGAGTAACTGCTGTAGTTCCAACCGGAGTTCCCGTTGCTCGCGTTGTAAATCCTCCCGAATTTTGCGAACTTGTCGCAGGAAACTGTCGCGGATTACATTAATGAGATTCATAACATCTTGATCGGAACCAATCTGAGAAGAGGGCTGCTGAATGGTGCGAGGTACTGGCGAATCATCTGCGTTTGTGATTTCCGTTACTTCCCCGAGTTAACGTTCATAGCGCGCCCGAATTTCCTCAAGTTCACGCTCTTCAAGTCGTCTCTTCTCCTCGCGGAGCTGTTCCTCGTACCTAGCAATCAGCGCTTGCTTCCTACGCTCAAAACCGTTATCTATGGCGAGGAGTTGCGAGCGATACGAAGACGCGTTTGAATGAATATCGTCGCCCGACGAAACATATATAATTGAGTAAATTTTTCTTGGTTTTAGCTATACATATTTTAAATTTAATTAAAAATTATAAATTCAAAAAAATAATCGGCCCCGTAAGAGTTATAACCAAAATAACCAAAGTCAAGAGAGAAGATAAAAATTCGTTTTTAAACGAATAAAAAAAAAAATGAGAAAAAGGCCAATAGATAATGTGATTACCCGGGATAAAAAATACTATCCCTAAAAATTGAAACTGAAATAAGTAGTAGCTAAGAGTGTTAAAAATATACGACAATTGTAATTACGGCTTCGTCGTGATTTACAAAACAAAATCAATATAATAAAATAATCCAATTAAATCCAAAGTAATAACAGGTTAAAAAGATTATTAAATTTCCTATGTTTTTAAATCAAAATTATTTAAAACTAGCAAAAAAATACAGATCCGTGGCGATTCAAAAATTTAAAAGAAATCACGGTTTTACTATAAGAAAAATAAGTCTTTTAACAATGCGAAAACTAAATATATCAGTGTTGGACAACGGCCCCGTCGCGACTAAAAGATAATAACAAATATTATAGGTCAGCTTGATATATTTAAAAAAACAAATAAAATTATCAGACCTGGGAGCTTAATACCAAAAATCTCAAAAAAACTGAGTCTACGTGTCGCGGCAACCTTCGAACCAAAGTGTAACACATCAATTGCAATAAACGGCCCTAACCTAATGATTGCAAACAAACAAAATATCAAATGAATATAGGCTCGGTCAGGCTTTCTCGATCCAATCGAGTCTGGACACCAATCGTAACAGGCAAGCAATAATCCTAAATAAATAACGTCAGAAAACTAGCAAAATATAAACAAATGCAATCCTCAAATACAAATCTAAGGTCGTAGAGTTCCTGAAATATACGAATAACTTGCGCGAACCCTAATGAAATTAAACTCGATATAAAAGAAAACAAAACAAAGAAATACAAACAGGTCTCCTGTACTCAAAGATGTTGGCTTTTTCTTGAATTACGAGTTCGGCGCTAATTGTAACAGGGGACAACTTATGTAATCCCTAAATAAATTATAATCCACCAAATAAAAACAAAATTAAAAAATCAAATAGATGATACACGCTCAGGGTCGTGGGCTTTTTCTCGTATTAAAGTTGGGCGCCAATTGTAACAGGGGGGGGGACACCACGCTAGGCAAAAATAATAGAAGTGTTGTGGTGCTTCCTGTTAACCTCCGGCTAGGCTCACTTGATGAATATTATAATTTAAAAAAAAAAACTGTTACTTACCTTTGTTGCCCTTAACCTTTAGGTTTAGAGTTGCTGTCTTCTTTCACACCAGGAATCTAACTTGACTTGGATGGCACGAACACACAACAGATAGATTTGAGATATAGCTTTAATTGATTTAAAAGGTTGCAAAATGAAAACTTGTTTCAGTGGTCAACAAATAAATTATTTGATTTATTCAAATAAAAACGTAAACAATGAAATTAACAAATAACAACGAATAAAAAAAACTATCTGTGAACATTAACCGAAAATACGAATTACCAAAAAATAATGTACAGATATTGGAAATAAGATTTTACACTCGCGTATGTAAGAAAAATAATAAATGACTAGTCGTTGACTTACTTTATAAGAGAAAAAAAAAATTAATTAGGTTGATATTCAACGACATAAAAAAAAGGTGATCATTAATCAAATGCAAACCAAATTTAGAAATCACTGTTCAAAAATATAAGAAGCCACTGTTGACAAAATTGAAAAACCACTTGTTTAAAATTCACAAAAACCACTAACTGTTTCAGGGCAGCTCCGACAGTTTTGTTACAGGGAGAAGGCGGTACCCCACCGCTCTTCTCCCATTGGTTAATACCAGTGGCTGGGGATGTATTTGCATCCCTTCTCGAAACGCAAAGGGCGCGCGCATGCGCCCTTCAAAATGCCTAACGCCGGGAACCGGTACGGAGCTAAATTAAATTTGATTACAAAAAAAATAACAATTACAAATTAATGTTTTACATGTTGCAGTTGTAACCACCGTACCAACGATAGGACTTCTACCATTTTTAGTAGTTAATCGACGATGTTCCCTTTTATAAATTATCGACGATGGTTGTGGTTATAAAAAAAATACATTTTAAAATCATGTATACAAAAAAAAAAACTTGATTGACGTGGTATTTGTGGTGGTGGTATTTGATTATAGTTTGATTTAAATTAATAAGAACATATAAACAAATAACGCGTCAAATTAAATGATGTCGCAGCTGTACCAAAGTATTTTTCGCGTACTTTCGAAAAATTACGTCGGACAATAGGCCGGCTGTCTTTAAACAGCCGAGCGCTGTAAAAGGGATTATCAAATTTATCCGAGAGTAATCTTGGGGCGTAACGAATACCTGGAAAAATATTTGGTACAGCTTTCTTGGGCGTAACGCAAAACTTATGTTAATTTTTACGAGTGTAAATCTTTCAAGAAATCCTAATCCTAAACTACTTATCTAAACTTAAATAACTTAATTAAATATATACAAATATACAAATTAAACTCTCAATGTATGTAATACTGACTTTAATCATTTTAAAACAAACTAATTTGATTTAAGAAGCTGATTCTGACAAGTATAAACATATGGGTACCGATGTATAAAGGTAATCAAAATTATGTTGCCCGAAAATAATTATATAAAAAACTGATTAAATCAAAGTTACGGCGATTCCACTGAAGCGCCGATAACAAATTGGATATAAATACGCATTTTCTTTTGTTTGAATACGTAACTAATTTTTGATTTAGAAGGGGACTGTTTGACCTCCGAAATTATTAATTGGTTACCGCCAAGATTTACTGGTTTATCTGCAATGGGGATTCCTACTGAAGGGTGTTCTAGGTTAGAATAAATGGTTTCTCCATTATTCGCTTCTTGGTTTACATGAATTGTTTCCGCGGTTTCTATGATTACGGAAGAGGAGTTATTATCAGTGCCTTCAAAATTTTTCAAATAGTCTTCCAGATTTGGTCCATACTCTTCGTTAATGTTAAGTTCAATTCTAAAGAGTGCATCGGCATTTTTATTTAAGGAACCTTTCTTATAAATAATGTCATAGTCATATTCTGACAATTTCAGTCTCCATCTAACTAATTTTGAATTTGGTTCTTTGATAGACATTAACCATTGAAGTGGTTTGTGGTCAGTGATTATTGTAAATTTACGCCCAAATAGATATGGTCTAAAATATTTGACAGCCCAAACAATAGCGAGTAGTTCCCTTTCAATAGTGGAATAACGAGTTTCAGAATCGTTTAACGTTCGACTAGCATATGCGATTGGTAAATCTGTGCCAATTTTACTCTGTGATAAAACGGCGCCAATGGCTTGAGTACTAGCATTTGTAGTCCGCAAGAAGGGTTTCGAAAAATCTAGATATTGGTGTAATGGCTGGTTAGTCAACATGTTTTTACACAAGTTAAAAGAATTTTGATAGTCTGCGTCGTTGATATTAATATTTGAATTCTTTTTTAAACGTTTCGTCATCGGTTTAGTCAAGTCTGCCAAATTTTTGATAAACTTTCGGTAATATCCTAACAGTCCGAGAAATCCTTTAATTTGTTTTGTCGTTTTGGGGATGGGGTAATTTTGAATGGCAATAATTTTGTCCGGATCCGGTCTGACACCTTCGGGTGGAATCACATGTCCGAGATATGCTACTTCTTTGCCAAGAAATTTCGATTTATCTAATGGGACTTTGAAATTAGCCTCTCTTAACCTTTTGAAAACCTTGTTTAATCCATCGATATGTTCCTGTAAGGTAGTGGAAAAAATAATTATATCATCTATGTAGACGAGACACTATTCGTTTTGAATTCCCCTCAAAATATTGTCCACGACGCGCTGGAAAGTAGCTGGGGCCCAAAGGGCATTCTCAAAAATTGCATAGTGACCGTTTTCTGTATTAAAGGCAATTTTTGGGACGTCACGTTCGTCAATCTCAATTTGGTGGAAGCCTGATGCCAAATCCAAGGTTTTGAAATATTGACATTTCCCTAATTTATCTAACAGGTCGTTTATGTTGGGAAAGGGGTATCGGTCACCTACAGTTTTATCATTTAATTTCCTATAATCGAATACAACGCGCCATTTTCGTTAACCTGAAGCATCTAATTTTTTGGGAACAATCCATATAGGAGAGGACAATGAGCTAAAGGATATCATAATAAGGTTTTGTTCCAACATTTCGTTAATCTGCTTGCTTACATCGGCTTTGTGCACTTCGGGGTAGCGATACGTTTTAGTATAGACCGGAATCTCATGGGTCGTAATTATCCTGTGTTTAATATTATTAGTTAACGTTAAATGATTCCCTTTTACATGAGAAATATCGGCATACTTATTTACTAGTTTTTTAATAATAGCTTTTTCTTCATCATTCATGTGATCAGTTCTAATGCTTGAGAAATCGAATTTTAATTTATTTGTATTCATCATATTTAAATTATTATTTGTACTAAATTCTTTCTTATTTAAATTACTATATTCATTATGAATCATATCCGCTGATAGGGGTAACCACTATAAGTCTTTTTAATTTAACTTCTCTATCTATGTCAGTTTCATTAACTAGAGTACAAAGGGCTCTATTATTCTTAACCATAGTGACACATTCGGGCACTAAGAAATTCGTAACGTCCGTTCTAGGAATTACGGCCTCGCCGTTTTCAATATTTAAAACTTCTACTTCTATTACCTATTGACTCTAAGCGGGCACTAATATTCGCTTAGTGACAGGCGGAGCAACAGGAATACAATAATTATTAACACTAAGGTTATTATTACTAATTCTAATACTATTATTTTTATAATTATTTTTATTGGATATGCCTTGGTCATTCCGAAATTTAAATGGTTTTCAAATCTGAGCAAATATTAATTTTTGTCATGTTATCTACGCCTAACAGGATATCAAAGGAGGAGTGAAAATCGAATACATAGCATTTTACTTTTGCAGCAAAGTTACTTTTGAATAATTTTCGTAAGTTAGTAATAACGCTGTGAGTTCCGCGGGATGTGCCATGAGCATTGTTACTTCAAAAGGATCGTCCTTAAATAAATTTTTGTTTAATTTTTTTGCTAATCGAGAACTAATGAATGATCGCGTACTACCGTAATCTAATAAAACTATTAATTTTGTTTCGGGGTCTACAATGAAAGGTAAATTACTAAAATTATTATTAATACTTAGGAATTCAATAGGCGGTTTGCCAAGGCGACTTATACTAAAAAATTATCTTCATTTTTCTCGTTGTGACTAATGATACTATTACTTCGTGTACTAATATTTGTAGAGCAAGTTGGCTCATCTAAATTACGCATTTCTTGTTTATTTGTATAAATCATCGAGGTCGACTGGGTGTAGGACTTGGTAAACGCCGGGGAATCTGTCCAGGCAGCTGATTATAGTTTGCATTAAATGGATTAAAATTCCGATTAAAATTTTGGACTGTAACTATAATAATTTGTGGTCGATTAAAATTGTGATTTGGGGGGTTTTGAGGTCTCCCAAACACTTGACTGTTAGGGAACCGTTGTTGTTGTTGTTTAAATTGAGAACTATTAGGCCGGTTCGTGAAGTTATTTTGCGGTCTAGGGTACTGATTAAAACGATATTGTTAACTCTGAAAATTATTTTCCCCTATCAGATAGTTCATCGTAGCTACGTTGATGAATGCGCTTTGTCGTGTCCGGCGATTCCAATGCCGATAAGGAGTTAATTTTAGCGGACAAATCGCAAAATTTGAATACGTTCTCCGAAATATAAATATTTTTTATTTTTATGAGGTCTCACATGAATCAAATCCTGAACCAAACAATCAGGCCATGTGTTTAACATGATCAATGCTTTGTCTTTAAGTTTACTAATTATCGCGTTTATTAGATATGTATTCACCAACTCGTTGTTTAATGGTCTGAGTTGATCTAGCACAGCGTCGGATCTTGATATAAATATTTCGTTACTCCCGTCGAACTGAGGAATCCTTTCGACATTTAATTTTAGTAATTGATAGTTAATATTTTCCATTTCTAAGTTTTCGGTAATTCCTAAATTATCCAATTTACTGACTAGATCGTCCAGTACAAAATTTATTGGAGAGTGAACGCGGTTTGGAGAATCGAGAATATGTGGTGAAATTGAGTTCGAAGACGTATTACTCGCGTACATAAAATTTTACTCGCGAACAAAATTATGGAAAAAGCCTCTAAAAAACAATGCTTACCACTCAATTACGAAGATCACGCTGTACATGCCCTAATATGCCCTCAGTGGTCCTGGTGATGGGGTGTTCCTTGTGCTGCCCTCGGGATGTTAGTCCCTCGATGTTCGGAGGACCCTCTGGTGCTGCTTCGACGTAGAACTTGTTTGATAGCAATTTAACCGTAAGAACGGACGGAGCACTATTTTGATATTCCCTGAAAAGTGCCCTTATGGTATCCTACCAACTGCGCCAGTCAAATTTCGCGGACTCGCGGTTGTGTTTTTAAAAAGGTTTTATTCCAAAAATTTATAACTAATTACTAGAGAGCGGATTTCTAGCATTATGCTTATCCATAATATTAATAGCATCGAAAAAATTTCTTAATATCTATACGAATCTTGAAGAATGTGATTACTTAGCGCTAAGTTTTTTTTGGGCTTTTTTGCTTATTTTGACTTTTTGTGCTTATTTTGACTTTTTATGCTTATTTTCATGCTTTTTTTTAGATTTTGATGCTTATTTGGAGCATTATCTTAAACATTTAAAAAACATTTAATAATAATTTCACGCTGATATTAAATTAATGTGCTAATATAGAGAATTTTTGTAAAAATCTGTATCCCATCATTTATAGATTATATTTGTATTACATATTTTCTTCGTGTCTTTTGACAACATAATTGTTAAAAATCTTCATAATATGATACAATAATTATAATGAATTTTATTATTAATAAATATTAGTATAAATTACCAATTTACAATGGATTCGTTTATAAATAAGTAGATATAATAGACCGTCTCATTATTCAGATAATACAGACGAATGCTTCATAGGAATCACACATATGATATTCCGGATGTAAACGTCGTTAAAAAAATAAATAGGGGCCCCAGTAAGTATTAAATGTAAACAAATTTAAGTGATAGCTAATAATCAGGTGTTCTGCAACCGTATCAATTTCCTTCTCTCGGCAAAAGTACCGATGGGACGACTGGCGCATATTTACCGTTTTCGTTAATTTTCATATTCAAACTCGCATTCATAAACTATTGAATTGACATTCCAAAAACTTTGCTTATTTATCAAAAATTACTATATGCGTGAATCGTATTAACCTGGGGAATCACAGATAAATTATATTATAGAATTCACATGTATATTTAACCCATAATGCAAAAGGTGAAAACCACAATACAAGAATTAATTAGAGGCTATCCAGAATTAATAAGTGAAAATTATACATTATTTTGTAAGGCATGTTTAAAAATAGTAAGTTTTATTTTAGTTCCCAACTGCATCCTAACTAGTCAAGACTTGTATGCAAAACATGTTATAACAACACTACATCAAGAACGTTTGCAAACGTTTAAAGCTGAACTAAAAAAACAGCACAATTTCACAATCTTTAGCATTATCTTCAACAAACGATGGACAATTTAAATTAAATTCACATTTGTGCAAAATACTTTTACATTCTAATATCCCTTTAAGAAAATTACAAAATAATGCATTTAAATTTTTCTTGGGAAAATATTGTAAAATACGCATTCCCGAGAAAAAATTATGTAGCTCTTAGATACTATGAAACCATACAAAAAATTAAAGATATTATTAACAATAATTATATGTGGTTTGGTGTGGATGAAACCACAGACTTGTTTAATTTAATAATATGAGTTTAACATGAAGATATCCGACCAACAGTATTTTGATATATACAAAAGAATTGAAGAAAACTGATAATAACATTATAGCAAAATTCATAAATGATGGACTGACAAGCTTATTTTTGCCGTAGACAATACCAAGTTACAAAATTTTACTAATAATGCATTTTGTGCATTGTACAAGTTTAGCACATGAATAGAAACGAATTTCTGAAACTATAAGAATGAAATTTCCATTTGTAGATTTAATTAAATATGGAAAAATAGTTCTTATATTCTTTTGTGAGTACAATTATTCAAGAAGTCATTATCTGATATCTCACTGCCCCATAAACCAGTGCTAACTAAATGGGGAATTTGGCTATATGTTACAATGTACTATGCGAACAATTTTGAAGAATTTAATAAGGTTATATACAACTTTCCCGAAACGACAAGCAAATCAGTTAAAGACTGTTAAACAGTTCTTAAGAAACAAGAGCTTCCTTCAAAACAATTGAGTTACACAAAATCGCGTTTAAATTTTGTGAGCAACACAATCAAATCTTTATAAAAGCAGATTCATTTTAGAAAATACCTGCATGCATTGGCCAAGAAATCAAAATAATATCGAAAGAAGTATTCATTGAAAATGAAGGATTTTTTAATATTAAATAAATTAAACTTGATTTTGAATGGCAATTTTCAAATGGATCCAACTATAATTTAAAATAAAGAGAAGCTTTTCTACTTTCAAAAATTTATTGAGCGTCAGAAGTAATAATTTTTACAATTAAACCCTTAGAACAACATTTAATGATCTACTGTTTTTATGAATAGATTTTAGTTATTTTGAAACGTATACAAAATTACAATTTAATTTTTAAATACTTACATGATATTATATATTGCGTAAAGAAAGTATGTTTATTTTAGTTTTAAGCCAAATTTCTTTGTAAAATATGTTGATAAACGTGTAACATAACAAGAAAATATAGTTTTCTTTAGTGCTTTTTTCGTGTTTTTATGCTTTTTTCCTGTTTTTATGCTTTTTTAATGCTTTTTTCTCTAAATTTTGTGCCTTTTAATGCTTTTTAGTGCTTTTTTCGTGTTTTTATGCTTTTTTCCCGTTTTTATGCTTTTTTTCTCTAAATTTTGTGCCTTTTAAGTGCTTTTTTCACATTTTTTAAGCTTTTTTATCCGCTCTCTACTAATTACATTACTTTGACTTAATTATACGGAGAATAAATGATATATGAAGCGTTACAGTAATAATATAATAATAATGTGTAATGTCTAATGTCTAATGTAATAATGTATAATGAATAATGAATCAAAGTTCATGCGGTTAATCTGTTAATCTATTTATATGAACTAAAACTACGAACTAAACATATTGACATCTGGCGAATGATGTCATCCTGACTAAGCATTAATTAATAAAATACATTTCCAAACAATAAAATTAATTATAATAAAACAAAGAAAAGTCTATTGTAGACGTAAGATCACTTATATAACTAAGCATATTGACATCTGGCGAATGGCGAATGATGTCAATATGCTTAGTTATATATATAATATATATATATATATATATATATATATATATATATATATATATATATATATATATATATTATATATATATATATTTATATATATATATATACAGGGTGAGTTTTTTTCGATGTTCTCTATGGGGATCTCGGAAACTATAAGAGATAGAGAAACGGTTAAATGGGGAAAGAAGTGTAGATTTACGAGACGAATAAAATTCCACTTTCAAAAGGTATTTTTTTTTCTCTTTCATCCAATATAATATACGACGTAGTTATTTCTAAAAATAAGTGAGTTATAGTAATTTTAAGTTTTATTATAAATAAAAAATGGGTAGCCGTGGAAAAGATGAAAGTATAACAATTGCAGTTGTTTATAATAATAGCAATATTGTAATTATTACTTTCACAAAGTTAAACAAAAATGAAAAACCAGCATACGAATAATAATTTTGTAATTATCAAATGGCCTTCTGCATGTGGGGTATAAACACATTTGTCAAGAGGATAATACGTTTCTTACAAAAATATTATGAAAACATGAATCGCAATTCACTAATTGTGATATGTTTAATCACCACAATGAACGTAGATGAACTCAAAAGAATCCACGAGAAGTTTCCCAGAGAAAACTACAAATTAAATTTGAGTTTAATCTATGGTCTGTTTGGATTAAGAATTCTCGTTCAATATATTTTTGAAAGCTCACTAAGTGAAAATGATTACTTTCATTTTCTTCAGAAAACATTTGAAGATACGATCGATTGTTTTAATTTTTCATTACAAGCAATATGACGGCGCTCCACCTCATAACATGTTAGCTTTACCAATTATTTAAATTATGCTTTTCCTATCTCATAAGTGGGAAGAAATAAACCAATCCCAGGGCCACCTAGATCTCCCGATCTGCGCGTTTTAGAATTTTTCTATGGGGTTATATCAAAAACAAATTATATGAAAAATCATATCAATCCATGGAGGATCATAAACTAGCTGTTATTGAAACATTTAACTCAATTTACATGAGAATAGTAAAAAAAAATATGTCATTATAATATTAATAGTGGACTCTTTGACCATATTTTTTTAATATTATAATTTCTCCCCCATTGATATATTGATAATTACAGAATTACTTTATGCTGTTGTTTCATTTTGGTTTATCTCTCGAAAACTAATAATTACAATATTGCTATTATTATAAACAACTGCAATTGTTTTACTTTCACCTGTTTCATGGCTACCTATTTTTTATTTATAATCAAATGTAAAATTCAACTATTTTTAGAAATAATTATGCCGTATGTTATATTGGATTAAAGAGAAAAAAATTACCGTTTGAATGAGGTCATAGCCAACTAT
>CAXAKX010000860.1:0-86729 GCA_963969525.1 Ontholestes murinus
GTAAATAAAATATTATTCAAAAAATCTTCATCATCGCCACTTTTATTTAAAACACATAAACAAAAATCTAACCGCTTCTCGAAATCCGCATTATTCAGATGCTGGTGAATTTCATAGTGATATGGGTGGTATTCATGTTTTTTTAATATCCTTGATATGCTCGCCTTGCTTAACCCAGTCTCACGAGCTACTATACGTGTACTCGTGCTAGGATTATCTATTACAGAAGTAAGTACCTGTAATTGTGTCTCCTCGTCCTTAGTTACAGTGTTGAAGTTCGTTTTTTTCAGATACTTGACACTGCCTGTGGTTTTAAATATATTTAAAACTTCCTCCAATGTCTTCTTATTAGGATGTCTCCTATCAGGGTACCTTTCGCGATATACTCTTTCCGCTAAGAGACAATTTTCATAACATTCCCCTATTATTAGGATCATGTTAATTCTTTCGTTTAAGGAATATTTCATTTTTGCGGTCGTTACAAATGATTCGAATGTGTCAACTGACTTTGTTTATAAACAAAAGCTACACACTAGCTTATTGCAATAATTGATACTAATAATTATTATGTCGAAAATTAACAAAAATGGATATATCTTGAAAACTATTAGTATTAGGTGTAGAATACCTTTATACTTTTTGAAAGATAATAAAATTTGCTACAAGATAGGCCTATTAGATATAGGGTGTGCCATTTAAAGTAAGCAAGAAATTTGACCTTGAATGTGTTTCTGGAGATACATTAAATTACCAAAACATCTTAAAATTTTAAATTACTACAAATAGTCTAAAATATTCCCCCATTAGTCTAATGTACTGATACAAAATTTCATTTGTTTTCATTTACCTATTTGGGAGATATGATTTTTTTTTCGAAACGTCAATTTTTCCAAAATTGTTTAAATATTTCAGAAATTATTAGGTTTAGGCATATGATCTTATAATGAAAGTTACCCTTATTTTTGATGTAGAATCTGAAAAAAATATCAAATATGGGGTGTTCCATAAGAAAAAACATAACTATGATACGCCATGCTTTTATGCGACACCCTGTATATTTAAAACTAATTTTAAAATGTGGTCCTAATACATCTACATACTCCTGCGAAAACGGATTTTGAAAAAAATAAACCGTTTAGCCGTAAAGCTACTCGGCGCGCACGCTGAGACACCCGGTATATATATATATATATATATATATATATATATGTACAAAATGTAGAGACAAATTAAATTATAGCAAAAAACTTAAATCTAACAAGTTTAAATTAATCTTAAAAGTATGATAATTTTCATAAAATAAATTAAAGTTATTATTCTTAATAATATAATTACAAAAACGCATCATTCTATCAAGGGGACTATTAAATCCATATTGCGTGCGATGGAACTCTAATCTGAATACTTCAGTATTTCTATTTATATGACGGTTAGTGTAATTAAAATTAATTCTGCATAACAATTCATTGCATTTAATATTGCCGGATATTAGTTTAAATAGCACGCAAATATCTATGACATTTCTACGATGGAGTAAAGGTTTAATATCACATAATAGATTGGACGATACATTATCAAAACGATATTTTAAGAGATTTATAAATTTATTTTGAATTTTATCAAGTCGAATTTTTGCGCACTCATTATAAGGGGACCATATCGGGGAAGCATATTCTAAAACGGATCGAACTAAAGAACAAAATAACATTTTTTTGACAAAATGGAGAAAATTCTTTAGCAAATCTACTAAGTCTCTTACGCGCCAGATTACAGATTTTCTCGATATGCAAATTGAAAGTAATTTTGGCGTCAAACAAGACACCTAAATCAGAAACGTAATTGACATTTTTTAAAGGAACCCTATCAATTAAATATGTAAAATTTAAAGGAGAATTACTCTTGGTAAATGAAATTGAAACACATTTTTTTAGATTTAAAAAAAAAATAAATATCTTGACACCATTTCTGTACTTCTTGCAGGTCATAATTTAATTGATTACAGTGAGTAACATTATTGATTACATGGAACAATTTTAAATCATCGGCAAAAAGTAAAAAATTTGAATGTTTAATTACTTCACCAATGTCGTTAATAAATAGAAGAAATATAATGGGACCGCAATGAGTACCCTGCGGTACCCCAGATGTTACATTAATAGGTTTAGAGATATACTCATTAATTTTAACCAATTGTGTACGACCCATAAGAAAACTGGATATCCAATTGACAACTTGAATACCGAAGCCAAGTGCTTCGATTTTAGAAATAAGTACTGAATGATTTATTCTATCGAAGGCTTTAGCATAATCAGTATAAACTGTATCAACCTGGCTTCCACTTTCTAGAGCATGAACCAAAAAAGATTTAAAACATAAAAGATTTGTTAAAGTTGATTTACCAAGAGTAAACCCGTGTTGTTGATCGATAATAATTTGTTTACATGCCCATTGCAACTGTTTACTTACTAAATAGTCAAGCAACTTAGGAATTGCAGACTGGACAGCTATTCCTCTGTAGTTATTTATATCGTCGCGGGCACCAGATTTAAATAACGGTGTAATAAAACTATATTTCCAAACATTGGGGATTGTTCCAGTAGAAACTGACTTGCAAAATAATATATGCAGAGGAACAGCTAGAGTAAATCGACAATTCTGCAGAAAATGTTGGGGAATGCCGTCAGGTCCACAATTATAAGACGCTTTTAATGATGAAATACCCTCCAGAATGTCCTTTAAATCAAATGAAAATGATGAACAGTCAACTTGTCTATTATACGAATATGATTTTTTAGGTACGTTATTGTCACTATAGACAGAAGCAAAAAAGTCAGCAAAAAGATTAACGCATCCATCTCCGCTGGAGCATGATTTGCCATTAAAAGACATTTCGGAAGGGTATTTATTACAATTATTTTTACTATTTATATAATTCCAAAACCTTTATGGATTAATTACAAGTTCATGATCAAGCTTCCGAATATACTCTAAATATAATTGTTTACTTAAATTTTTACATTGTAACCGCAGCTGTTGAAAATTTCGATAGTCAGAAGGTAATTCAGTAGATTTATATAGAAAGTGAGCACTTCTTTTAAGTTTTACAAGCCGAATTAGTTCACTGTTAAACCATATTGGGTAATTACTGGATTTGACAAATTTCAAAGGCACATATATAGAAACGGCATCATAAATTAAATTATAAAAAGCATCACTAGCAACATTTATATCACTTGCACATAAAACATTATTCCAGTCTTGTTTCTTATATGCTTTTATTTTTGTAATTTTAAAATAAAATCATAAATTGCTTATTATAGAGGTATAAAATGTTACCTTTATATGTTTTATTAGTAAAATCTTGAAGTATTAGATTACCTTCTACCGTTAATTTTTAAATATATTTTGAAATATTTTAGAAAAATACAAAATTCTTTACTAGTATTTGTTAATTGCGATGTCTTTAATTTCGTGTCTTAAAAAAAGTAACAAATACATTTTTACTTCTTTATTAACACATGTTGACACTATAGTAACAATCATGTTTAACAACTGCGGATAGAAGAGATGGAAATATATGTTAAAAGAAGTGATGAGAGAAATGAAGAAAAATATGGATGAACTAAAAAAAGAAATAAAACAATTAAGAACAGAAATGAAGAGGAAAGAGGAAACATGACAGGAAAAAAATCTGAACTAAATAAAAGAATAGAATAACTAAGAATAAAATAAAAGAGAAGAAAGGAGAAGAAAAAAGTGAAAAAGGGCACAGGATGGCATAACAGACAATAAAAAATAAAATAATACAGGCTGCCCACAAAATATATAAGAGCACAGGAACAGACATGGTTATAGCAAAGATCGAATCGTGGAAAAAAAAAAGAAAGAATCCTAAAGGGAAAAAATTCCGGGCTGCACCTTCAACCATCAACCAGGAAAGAAGCTCTACGGATACATCCACAGCGTCCACAAAAAAACTGGATTGGGACCTGGGCTCTATCGTTACCAGGGAAAGGGTAGACTGGGCAATGTGGAGTTTCTCACCATACAAAATTCCCAGGGATAGACGGGATTTATCTGATTCTCATACAATGGGGAAAATATGTTATCCTGGACACTCTTGTGGTTGTATACCGGTGGTGTATTGCCTATAGTTATACACTCCATGCCAGGAGGGAAAGTTATTTTTATACCAAAACCAGGAAGCCAGGGCACCACAGCGAAAGCATATGGGCCAATTAGCCTCACATCCTTTCTCATATAGTGGCGAGGCTATGCGACTGGAACATTAGGGAAACAGTAATGGTAAAACATCTTTTACATCCCAACCAACATGTATACTGTGAAGGTCAACTGACTTGACTCTGCACAGTGTGGTGAACAGAATTGACCGATACTGAGTCAAAAGTTTTTACTATTGCGACTATCATGGATATAGAAGGAGCCTTTGATCCTTTGATAAGACTTCCTTCCTAAAGATAACAGCTGCACTTCAACGTAGGGGAGTGCCGGTGGCCTTAAGTCAGTGGATCTCGAATATGCTGCAATGGAGGAAAACCAATATTATAATAGGTGACACCGGCAACTCGGAAAGTATGTTAACGATAAGAGACAATTCAAGGATTTTAGGCTACTAAGACATCAAATATTTAGGCATTCTTCTAGATAAGAAACTAAATTGGAATACCCATCTGACGAAGAGATCCAAGAAAGGATGGCAACGTAGACAAGCTGTGGGAAAATATGGATACTATCTCCAAAAGTAGCTAGCTGGATCTAAAAGGCCATCGTGCGGCAAATGTTAGCATATGCTTCAGTAATATGGTGGCCAAGAACAATCACGAAAACAGCGGTAAGGTTTCTAGATCACGTCCAACGAAGCGCTCCTACTTCACCCGCCAACCTTGGACAGGAAAAGAATTCCCGAGATTGTGATGCCCGTGGACAAAATCCTTCAAAAATATATATTCACTATAAAGCTTCAAATAAACTTGAGATAGGAGTAGGAAGCACACAAAGACATTCAAATATTCACTGATGGGTCGTCGACGAAAATAGATGCAGGTGTAGCAATTTCGTCCATTGCTTGCTGTAAAATTACCTCAGCATTAACACTAGAATGTTGCGAAGCCTTGGAAGAAGTGGATAGTGACAATAAGGTGACCCTATGCTGGGAAATAGGACACAGCAACAGCAAAGGTAACATAATAGCAGATGGTTTGGCAAGGAAGGCATCCGGACAAACGATATGCCGTCCTCCCTGAAAGTCTTGATTACTGAAAAAATGCATCAACCAGACATCTGGTTGATGCATTTTTCAGTAATCAAGACTTTCAGGGAGGACGGCATATCGTGTTGTAGGGTCTCAAAAAATTTCATCGCGATGAATACTAAAACAGTCACATACTGTATGCCACTGCTCAGAGAAAAACCTACGGAAAGTTGTAAGGCTCTTAACAGGAGACTGCAATTTAAGATCGCACCTGAACAGACTGGAACTACAATATATTCATACCAGCAGAGGGTATGAAGGGGAAAAGGAAACCGCTGAGCATGTACTTCTGGACTGCCTGGTTTTATCCAACCTAAGTGAATCCAAAATGGGAGAGATGTGTTTAAAGTCATCAGTCCCTCTTGCTGCGATTCTAAGGTTTGCCAGTGCCTTAGCATGGCTCTATCGTAGCAAGGAATGAGGACACATATGAGAGGACGTACAAAGGGCCTACTAGGGACCTTTCTGCCCTCCCATTGTACAAATCCAATCCAATCCAAGGGAAGAAAAATATTTATTGATAACGATTTAACAAAAAACGAATTACAAATAAGGAATCCAAAAAAGCAACAGAGTCGAAATACAATATCAGAAGCAGTTAATAAATGCCCAGGAATACAAATAGAACAAATATATAAAGGAAAAAGATTACATGATGTTTGAATTAATTTGATTCATAAGAATATGGGCCTAAACATGGAAAAGAAATGACGAAGGGAAAACAAAACGGGTCAAGATGAAAAGAAGGTAATGTGAATATGCAATCATTCATAAGGAGTTATGCGGAAAAAGAAGTAGAATTGGTAGAGGAAATGATGTCACAAAAAATAGAAATATTGCAAATAACTGAAACAAAAAGAAAAGGAAAATGAATAGAAATCGGCGTGGGAACAGAAAATCTAAACTTCTTAAGAGACCTAAATGGAAGGGTAGGTAACTAAAACAACGGTTTAGAAGACACGTTCGGAAAAAGAGGAAAATATACTAGAAATACTAATGGAGAAAGAAAAATCTAGATATTTATACAAAATAATTTAATAATAATTTAAAAATCAAACACAAAGACACTAATTAATTTACGAGAACACAGCCAACCGGAAACGAGAGATCAGTAAAAATTACTACCTAATCAGCAAAAAAAAATAAATAACGTTAACCATTTACTAAAAATGGATGTGGCGTAAAAAGATTATCCAAATGAGAGAAGAAACAAGTTAAAGATATAAGCTAAAGAAAACATAAATCAATGAAAAACACAAAGAATTACTTCAAAGGAAATTTAAAGAAAAAGAAAGGTGAAATAAAAGGAACGTAGAGGACATTCAAAAGAATTATACGGGAAACAGCGAAGGAGTGTTAAAAAAACCAAACAAAAATATGACAAAGAAGAAAATAGATGACATAAAAGTTAATTGGAAAAATTACCTGTTAATTAAAAGAATGATGAATCACGAGGGATATAGAGGAAAAAGGAAAGAAGTTTAACAAAAATCATGGACAAAGTTTGGAAATATGGTTAATGAGAACTACATGGAACGCCAAAAACTATTTTATGGACCATTAAAGCAACTAAAACATAGAACAGAGTACAACTTGATGAACATTGAACCCAAATATGGAAACATTATACAGATATAATCAAACAAGAAATGGAAGAGAACAAGTGATCAATATGACAACGAGAAAAGATAAATAAGGATAAAGTAGAAAATAATTAAAAAAAACTAAAAAATGGAAAGGCGCCAAGAGTAAATGAAATAACTCCTGAAATGATGAAATACATGGGGATGGAGGCTTAGAAGAATAACCAGAACAAAATTATTGAACGAAATAGTAGAAAACGGAAAAACAATAAAGGCGTGGAACAAAGGAATTGTACTCACAACGCATACGAAATAAAATAAAAAGAGTCATCACAATAAAAAGTATACCATGCAAAATATGAGATAAAACTTAGAAGAAACAATAGAGGACAAGCAAAGTGGATTCAGAAAAAGAAGAAGTAAGCAAGATCATATAATTATAATAAGATAAATAAGTGAGAAACTAATAAATAAAAAACAGAGAAATATTCATATGTTTTATAGACTTAGAAAAAGTATTCAATATGAAGATAGAAGATATATAGATTGTATAGTTTTGTAATTTAAGTGAGGTGATCAATTAGAACAAATAATATTACTGTTATTCCTTACTTTATTTATTAAGTTGTAACCTTAGATGCACATTTCGAGACACAAGGTGCTCAATAACAAACTTATTGTTATTGATAAAGGAGTAATAGTGTTTTTATCTGTTGTGGGACATATGGAATAACTGGAAGACGGAGGTACGAAAAAAAAAACATAATAAACATACTAAAAAATGTATATTGAGAACAAACATATAATAAGAATCAATAATGAAGTATCAAAAAAAGGAGTAATATAAAGATGCGTTGTCCACTGTAATTTAGACGAGTATTAATAAAGTTAATAAAAGAAGCAAAGCAAAAGATAAAACCAATAAAAATTGACTGTAGAAAAGTACAGTTGACAGAGCTACTATTTGTAGATAACATAATGATAATAACAGAAACAGTAGATCATCTAAAACCCAATATTAAATAATATTAATATTAAATAATTAATTGACTAAAATCAATATTAAAATAAATCTTGAGAAAACGAAGATCATAATAATTGCACAACACAAAATTAAAACAAGTGGAACTACTACAGATATCTACAAACAATAATTGAAAATAAGAGAAAATAGAAAAAGACATAGAAAGTTGGAAAAATAACAAAACAAAAAAGTACGAAAACAGATATAGTTTTAAAAAAGTTATAAGACCCACGCTGGATTTACAGTAGCAAATCACGCGCAATATCAGAAAAGCAAAAAGAAAGAATAAACGCTATGAATATGGCATTTCACAGTAAAGTAGAAAATGAAACCAAAAGAGACAGGATAAGGAATTTGATGCAGAGACTAATCTTATGGACAAATTAAGTAAATAAAAAAAAATAAGGAGGGACAGATGAGATGGTATATGGGCACATATGCAGAAGGAAAGAGGAAAGAAACACCAAGAAAATAACGAAACACGTGGAAAAACCACAGTGCGAAACCAAGAAAAGATAATAAGAAATGAAAGCCATGGAAAGAATTTATTACTCAAGATAATAAAAAATGGAGGGAATGCTGCCAAAAAATAAAAACCCAACACCTTAAGGTAAAGGAGAAATTAATAATAAAATAAAATAAATTCAAAAATTGAAGTGTTTATAAACAGATAAAAAATTTCCTTTCAATTACAGTAAAATTAAATATTTAATTTTAATAGGTAATTACTACTACTTACCATTTAGTTATATTAGCATTAACGAGTAGTTTTTATAAAATATATATATATTGCATGGAAAGGATGGAAATTTATAATAAATTATGCTTTTACTTACTTGATGTATTCATAAATAATTTAATTAAAGACCGTTTTATATTTTACTCATTAGAAGGTGAGATAAAGACCACCCGCCGACCCTACATATGCATTGCACTTTAAAAAAATAATTATTACTATTTTGTTTTTTTTTATTGGAAATAAAACTATTTGTAATTTAAATAACAGCACATATGTGGGATTGATCGTTGCCTTCTATAATCCCCCTCCCCTCCTATACTAAAAAATTGATTATATTTAATAAATTTCTATTTAAACTTAAATGAATTTTAAGAAAACCTTTTATTAACGTTAAAATGCTTGTGTTACACCCAGCAATTATGCAATTTTTCTTCCACATTTTCTATTGGAGTAATGTAAACTAATGACTTTATATAGCCCCTTAAGAAATATTCCAGGAGGTTTAAGTCCGGGAATCGAGCAGATCTTGAGTGAAGTCCACCTCAACCAATCCAGCGATCTCCGTATGTTACTGTTAAAAACTTACGAGCAACAAAACTAAAATGCGCTAGTTTACCAACGTGCGTTAACCATATTGCATTTTTTATTGCTAATGGTACATCCTCCAGAAAGTGAGGTAGAGTTTATTTTACAAAGTTGGTCCAATCCAACCTAAACATTCAAACTGATATTGAAAACGACCTTCAAGTATCTCATGTGGATTTTTTTCAGCCCACTCATTGAATTCACTTCATCGGCCAAAAGAATCAGCGTTAGAAGTTGAGCAATTTCAACCAATGTGTGGAAAAGTCATTAACAGAATGCAATACGTGAAGGAAAATCAGTAGTAAGAAGTACCTGAATACATTGTATCTGATGTGGGTACAACAAATCGTCTCTAAGAATTTCCAAAACAATCCCATAACTTATTTTCAAAGTATTTGCAATTTTTCGAGTAGAAGGACTTGGATCTTTTTCTATTATGGTCAGCACACCACGTCGCACGTCTTAGCCAGTAATAGCAGCCATTTCTACTAGCTACATGGTAGCGTCCATGGTCCAGGCTCCGAAGCGTGGCATGAGCTCAAGGACCACGCTCGCCAGGCCAAAAATATATACGCGTGTACAGGGACATCCTCAGGAGGCTCATATAGCAGTTCAGGACAGTGTCTCATCAGGAGTTGTATCGGCAGCCAGGAGGATTAAAGTGGGAAACATGGTGTTAAAGTTGCTCCCTGATAGCACCCTCTCCTAGATAGTTTAGGAAATTACAACAGAACTTTGACCAGGAAAGGCCCAAGTCGTTGGAAACAGCACGGACGTTCTGGAGGTGAAATTCCTCGAGAACACTACCACCGCAGACAAAATCAAGGTGGCCATTAATGGGATCCTGCTCACCTTATCATATATCCAGGTTCTGTGGATACGTGAGTACTCGGTTGCGCTGAGAGTAGCCGTCTTCGAGGACCCTAAAGAGAAAATGACGTGCTTGAAGCCCACAGGCTTCGTTCGTTGGGATGTGGTTTCTCCACCAGGCCGGAAAGACCAATTTAGTGCTGGAGATGCCAAGAGGGACCAGTGCCAGGTGCCCGATACCACGAAGCCTCCGCTGTGGGGAACCTGAACATCAGGCAGAAGGATGCCAGGTACAAACATCGTCCCTATCCTGCAAGCGCACTGGAGAGAAGTTCAGCCACTTCACGGGCTTCCGATCGTGTGCAGCGATCCGGGTGGCCAACAACACACCAGAGGAAGCCGCCCAAGGAGCCAAGGAGTCTAACTGATGTCAGGAAGGCGCCCACTTACGGGAGGGACGCGAGGTGGTTTTTCTTTGATTTGGTAAATATCATTTAATTCTATTTAATAATTGTGTTAATTCATCGGGATATCAATTAATCTATATATAGAATTTCCAGGAAGTAAGGACGAATTTGAATTTGTCATATGATGCTTGGCAGTCGTGATTGTTTCATGTTATTTGCTATCCTTCCCATTAGCAGCCTGATAGCATTTGTATGGTAAGCATTGGTGTTTGATGTTTATTTTCATCATGGAGAAGATGACAATTAAACAACGTATCCAAGTGAAAAAAGTTTTTACAAAAACAGTGAACGGCAATCGCTCGTGAATTGAGTTTCATACTCAGACATAACGCTGCTCCAACCGAATCTCAGTTCGGAAGTTGTTCCAGAAGTTTGAGACCACGGGTTCTGTTGCAATGTTAAGAAAACCGGATGATCGCATTCTGTTCGAACACAAGAAAACATTACTGCCGTGCGTGGTAATGTCACCGTAAGACCCAAAAAATCGGTTAACCAACGAGCCGAACAATTTAATTTATCAAGGGAACGGCGACCGTTACAGAAGCATGCTTTCTGATTGGTTTTTCGCAGTTATGGATGAAAATGACGATTATTGTTTTCAACAAGATGGCACGGCATTTCACACATCCTATGAAACGATTACTCTGCTGAATGAAAACTAGAATTATCTCTTTGCGTGGCAACCAGGGATGGCCTGCCAGATCATGCGATCTTACGCCTTTTACGTGATTTTTTTGTGGGGATTTGTGAAATCAAAAGTGTACGCCTTGGGTGGTCATATGGAGGATGTAATTTTTCATACATAAAGGGGAGATGTTGCTTAATGTGTTTATAAAAAATACATTTTTCACATACTGAATAGAAATACCTTACATTTCCGCATCCAAAATCGTTGAGAAAAGTAGAATTTTGTTGCATAGCAACACTTTTCCGCATAGATACACTTTTCCGCACTACTTTTATTTACTATTAATCAATGTTAATGTCAGTTACATACATGAAGTAATATATACAACACACGTACTATCGGTAATTATAACCTAATTTTTATATGTCAGTGTCAAAATTGATGTTATATGCAGTATGTGAAAAAATTGTGTGTACCACGCGTGGAAAATGCGCTTTTCCGCAATCGAGTAGGAACTTGACGCATCCATCCTACTCTCGTGCGGCAAAGCGTAACATTTCCACACTTGTTGTACAAATAACTATTTCAATAAACTTTGTATATTCCACAGAACTTTAATATTCGTCCCTACTTATATATTATTATACTGTTGTATGTAACCATTTTATGAGATATGGGTGTAATGATATACTGTTATTTTGTCAGTCTTTCAAAATTATGAAATTTCATTCATTGTTCATTGTTTATTTTCGTTAATGTTAGATTCAGGTAGTTGATGGAGTTACTTTTGTTTCCATTCTAAATTGTTTGTTTTAGTGCCAAATTTTTAAATTCTTTTAGAAATGTATGTATTTGTCTATTTGTACCGGTAAATGCCATCGCTGTATCGTCTACATATCTGTATCAATATATGCATATTTTCTTTCAATCTTTCAATTTTATTAAGCTTATTTTTTGCTTATTTATTTAGCTTCGTCTCCATCTCTGTTCGGTGTCGGTGTTTTTCATTTACTTCTTCATTGGACTGTATTGATATTTTCTGATATATTGTTTCTATTCATTAAATATGTTGTCTTGTTTCTTATTATGCTTCCGGATTTATTTTAATTTTTTCTTATTATAGTTGTTTTAACATTCCGTAATAAAGTTTCTATTAATATTGGTAGTATTCACCTCTATCAAACTCAAATTTTATCAATGATATTCATCCTTCTGTATCTTTACTATTATATCTTTCCCTCACTCTTTATACTCTTCACAATTTTCTTGTTTACCTGTAGATACGGATTTTGATTTTGGCCAGCTTACTATTTTCTTTTTGATGTTTGTGGTTATTATTACCAGTCTGTTTCCTTTTTCTAGTTTTTTATAGCTTTACTTTCCTACTTCCACCAGTATCTTTCGAAACATCTTTCAAATGACGATATGTCATTTTTTAAGTTTGTGCATTTTTATTTTCTCCTTAATTTATCTTCTCTTGTTTGTTCTATCGATACTAGAGAAACAGTACAGAGGGTATTAAAAAACAAAGCTTGAAACCAGATCTAACTCTAATGCAAAAGGAGATCTTTAATTTAACCATGTCAGAGCTAAAAACAAGACTGGCGAAAGGAGAAACCAACTTGAAGTTGAAATATACCTATAATTAGAGATAAATCGGGGAACTTATAAAACCTAATTTCAACATTTATAATCAAAATAAAATGGATTTTACGCTGCTGCCAGTAGCTGAAGTTGACATAATCGGTTTTGCTGAAACTTGGTAGTTAGTTTAGAATATTTTACAAATTCATACATCGTTATACGGAGGATCGTGACCTCAATGCTACTGGTCTTTCTACTGGAGGATGTGTTCTTTTGGCAATTAGGAATGAATGATTCTTTTACATAGGCAAGTTATGGCCATTTATTAAAATTGTTAGTTGTATACGTCGCTTGACCAAATGAACTAGCTACTTTTTTTTAAATGTTTTATTCAATTTCCACTTCGCAAATTAAAAAATAAATTTAGCTTCCTGGCTAGAGATTGTGCTGAAATATTTTCTATTCCAATGTTTCAGATATTTAATATTTCTCTGAAATCATATACCTTTCCCAATTGTTGGAAATTAGCCAGGGTTTGACCAGTTTTCAAATGTAGTGACAAATCAAAAATAGGAAATTAGAGACCTATTACTATTTTATCTAATTTCGCTAAGGCTTTCGAAACTTGCTTATTTCATCTTATTTATCCGTGTATAAAAAATTATATTTCCCCTTACCAACATGGCTTGATTAGAAAGAGATCTACTGTAACAAACCTTTCAATTATATCGCAAAACATTTCTCAAGCTCTAGATGAGCAGGAACAAGTTGATGTGATATATGTATACGAATTTTTCGAAAGCCTTCGATAGAATTAGCTACTCAGGTACGCATACTATTAAAATTACAAATCTGTGCAATTAATAGTTCTTGATAAAAAATAAGAAAACGTTTAACATTTAATAATTCGGCAGAGCCGATCGATCGATGACTATCAATCGTTTTTGTCAGCGTCCAAGTTTTTGAGCCCGCAGTATTTTTCCATCCATATTCGTCGATTTTATTATCAATTCTCCTTCAGCTCTCACGTTTGTTTCCTCGTGTTACCTCCTTCCGTGGCCGACCAACTCTGTGTTTGTTAAAGTCGTTACTAGAGGCCCAGTAACGTGAAGTTAGTGGTTTGTATTTTTTTAAATTATTTGTTATAACAACCTCTTTTTCCCGCCCCTTATATTACGTCATAATGTCAAGAGTATGTGGATTATGGAATTACAATCTTGGACCCCGTTCCAAAGCACTTAAATGTATGGGATGCAAATGATGCTATCATGTTGATTGTCTAGAAGAATTATCACTTCAAGATATTGCATATTATATTGAAGAATCGTCAAAGCCCAATGGAATTGAATGGATCTGTACGGAGTGTTCAGAGATAATTTCGACCCCGATCGCAGATTTAGGAATCACGCAAAATGTCAATATCACACAAAACCAGTTATTAGATTGCATGCGTACTATTATCAGGGACGAATTTATTTCCTTAATAAAAACCTAGATTCAAAATGGACCGCATTTAGAACTTAAAATGAGATTAATTTAAAGCTTGTTGCGGTTGAGAAAAAATATACTAAACTAGAAGAACGCATTTCCAACTTGGAAAACGGGAATTCCAGAAGCATCAATATTAATAATTCAACTACTGATTACAATATATTTGATGTGATGGAGGACCGTCGTAAGCGTAGGAATAATATTATGATATACAATGTTCCGGATCAACAAGAAATTCAACAGAAATAAATATCTGCAATAAATAACACGCTGTTGTCATTAAATATTGAGTTAAATCCTCTAAAAATGTTTCGACTGGGACCAAAGAATAAACCCATTAAAGCAATTTTGGAAAATCATGATGCATCTAATTCAATCATATTAAAAACAAGGAAATTGACTGGCAACGTAATTAAATTTGGCCAGGATAGGACTGCCAAGCAAAGAGAAGAACTCAAAAATTGTTTACAGGAACTTAGCTTATTAAATGCTCTAGATATCCTAGATGGTTTTCCAGCGAACTTATTCAATAAATTCATTAAAAAAAACTAGCACAAAGAAATTTTAAACAATGTAGAACTTTTGTAAATTATCATTACGAAGGAATTGTAATAATATAACGGCATAGCGCAAAATCCAAAGCATTTTTGTTAAATTCAAGAATAGTACGTCGGAGTACCCTGCAGTAATGCACTTTCATAATAATATTAGTGAAAATGGCACTAAGTTTGTAAACTTATTTGCAAGGTTCTTTTCTACGGTGTATAACGGCACAAGAAAATGACTTCGGATCCCGCCAAGAGGTATTGCACATACCCTTCAAATTTTCTGTGTCTAATATATTTGACGCAATTACAAAACTGGATGATAGTAAGAGTGCAGGTCCAGACGGCATTCCGAATAGATTTTTAAAAAACTGTATTTACTCTCTTTCGTTGCCATTGCATATAATGTTTACTCACTCTTTATATTTGTGTTCATTTCCAACAATATGGAAACGAACTTATATTACGCCAATATTTAAATCAAGCAAGAAAGACGATATTGCAAATTATCGCAGTGTCTCAATTCAATCAGCCATACCTAAGCTATTTGATAAATTATTATCAGAACAACTGTATTGGATGAGTAAAAATGTTTTAATAAACGAGCAACATGGTTTCAGAAACGGCAGGTTTATTTATTGATTTATGAATCATTCAAATCTAATGTCCTAGAAAGTAAAAATGTAGTCGGTGTTATTTACACAGATTTACACAAAGTTAATCATGTCATATTATTATCGAAATTAAAGTCATTAGGATTCCATGAATCGGTTTGCAAATGGATTGAAGATTTTTTAGTTGGTCGGACTCAGTGTGTAAAAATAAGAAACCACATTTCTGAAATTGTGCATGTTCCATCAAGGGTACCACAGGGGTCTCATTGTGGACCTTTGTTGTTTCTTTTAGTTGTTAATGACATCGCATCGGTAATAAAATACTCAAACTTTCTACTTTTTGCTGATGATCTGAAACTGTTCAAAGAAATTAAATCGTCATCCAACGATTGTGCACTGCTGCAGGATGATCTGATGTCTGTTTACGGTTTGTGTTGCCGAAATCAGTTGCTTTTTAAAGATACACAAATTAAAGATCTTTGATGTAAAGCTAACATTTACTAGTCATATTAGTAATATATGCAATTCAGCAGCTAGAATGTTATATTAAACGAATTTCACGTAATTCAAATCCCGCATCATACAAAACCATTTATATTGCTTTTTTGCGCTCTCAACTGGAGTATGTTTCAAGTGTCTGGTCACCTAGTCAGAAATGTTATCAAGAAGATATTGAAAATATTCAAAATAACATTTTAAAATCTCTTTCTTACAAAATCGGTAATGAAAATAACACAAATCTAGATACGCTAAGGACTGGTTTTGGTCTAGACACTTTAAGTAACAGAAGAGTTTTGGCGATAATGTTGTTGTTTCATAAAATAATCAATGGACATGTTGAATGCCCTGATATTCTTTTTCAAATCGACTTCTATATTGGCACTGATAATAGATTAACACGTTACAGACCGTTGTTCCGAATACCGGTCCATAGGACAAATTGTGGTATCAATAATTGTATTAGTGAATTTATGCGGTATGCTAATTATTTTTCACTTAATTCGAACTTTGATTTATTTCCTATGTCTCGGCAAGAATTATTGCGTCATATAAAACATGTTAATATTAATGTTACGACAAATATGTAATAATTTAATTTAATTTGTATTATTTTATTATTGTATCTATTCGTATTTTAATATTCATTTATCATACTTACTTTATACTAATAGAGTTTTCCGTCAATAAAGATATTTATTTATTTATTTAAATCTGATACTTATATTGCTTCCTCCTGTATACCCCAAGACTCTAATCTTGAGCCATAATTTTTTACTATATTTGTTAATGATCTGACTATACACATGAACTGCGAAAAGTTATTATTAAACGTAAAATATCATTTGCTCTGTATATACTATATTTTAATATGTGGTATTTGGTCACAATGAATTAGTGTGGGAAAATGGTTGAACCATAGATTCTTGGGTTCAAAATATGATGATTTAACACAACTTATCTATAAAATGTGTTAAAGTCTTTTAGTTCGTTGTAGAAAATTAACTAATAATTTAAAAATACTATTTATTTGTGTATAATATTGAACACTTTATTACTATATTTAAATTTTATTAGTTATGTTTATACATAATTATAATTAAATTTGATGTAGATAAATTACAACTCAACAGGAGACAAAAAATCTGTTAACTTCAAATCATACCTAATATTTAATCTTCACCATTTTTATCCACAAGTTTGATGAAAATATAACCTGCAGGTAATTCCAACGTACACGTATTCATTAAAACCAGTAAATACATAATTGACTACCACTTACATATGCAAACCTATAAATTATTTTATGGCAAAACATGCCAACGCACTTATCTGTTCATAAATTAATCTGATTTTATAATTACCAATTTGGATTGATATTTGCTTTCTTTAAGAATCCATATTAATTGTTTTACTACACTATTTTTTAAAAATTTATCTGCACAAAATTTATCATTTCTACAACCACTTTCTTTAATGGTAAATAATGTATAGTGAAATCTAAATTTCATATAATATTTAGTGTTTAGATATCTTTGTATTGATATATTGATACCACGATATCGTATTATTGTTCTTGTTATGCGGTGCAAATGTTTTTTTCCCAATAATGATACGGTTGTGAGTAACCTTTTGATATTAGTATTAATTACACATTTTTATACGAGTATTACTTTCATGTCGGCGACAAGTCTGGGTAGACTTTCATTATAATGTGAAATGAATATTCATGGCGATCATAATTAATTACTTGCATTGTTCACAGCTTAATGATATAATTGCTGAGCTATAATAATCGTGTCCTGTAACTGTTAATCAGAGGCAACAGGTGTATAACCATTCCACTCGACAAATAGGAAAAAAAAATAAAAGAAGTATTTCTATAAACAAGTTAAATAAACATCATTGGTATTCCTAGAAGAAATTCTAGAAATTCGTAAAGTTACAGAAGTGCACAATCTCATCAACTGTAGGTAGTTTTATGCAAATTTTGGGATGGGTTATCCCCCAGCGGGAGGCGGAACGTTCATAAAAGTGGCCGTTGTAAATGGAAAATTTTAAGATAATGTATTTCTGTAGTTTGCACTTATTTCAAGACTAGTAAAGCTTTAAGTAATAAAATTTACCTAATTCGAGTTTACAATTACGTTCAACTGTGAACGTGTTGTACGGCGTTTTTATATTTTTAGCACATTATCGCTAGAAGAGATGACATTATTTATTTGAAAGGTGTTATAATTTTTCCATAGAAAATACTATTATAAAGGGATGTTATATTCTTATACGTACTAAGTACATTTAGGAAGGAAACAATGTATGGGTGTCTGCAAATGCCCTGTATCTTGAGAACCGTTAAAGATTTTGAACTGAATTCTTTATCGGACAATCTAAAACGGTTATAATAAAAATGAATGAACTGAATGTCGGTGTTTAATCGTAGTAGTTTTTTGTTTTGGACTTTTCAAAAAGTACAGTAGTTATATGAGGTTTATATCATAAATAATTGCAAAGAATAATAAAATGAGCCATCTATAAATAAATTTATTTTTAAGGAAGATGTAGGATTTTCGAGAAAAATAATTTGATGATTCCGGATAACTTATCTTATCCCTTTTTTTTTATCATATACAGGTTTTTAAACTTTAATTTGAAATCATTTTTAAAATTAGTAGGTAACTATTTTTTTCTGTGTAAAATTTTGAAACTTGTAACTGCATTTAATCAAGTTTAGAAAATTTTCTTTTTATCTATTTTTCTTTTTCTTATCAGTATCATTTTCTTTGTAAAATTTCAATTGTTATCACTAGATTTTTGGAAAATTTCAACAGTATTTTTTTTTGAGTAATTATTCACTTTTTTCAAATTTATAAAGAATTATTTTTGGAAAATTCCAATTTTCAGGCCATTTCGAAATTACATTTTTCAGTTTTATGCACTCTTTTCCTAAACAATTTGAAATGTTTCTTTTATTGAAAAATTAAAACGGTTATTTTGAAAATCTTAAAATATTTTTTATATAAATTCTAATGGATTGTTTTAATTCAAATTAATTTTAAAAAAGCATATTTTCACCTGAAAATACAACTGAGTTTTTAAGTGTTTCTTCTTCATTTCCTTGTAAAATTCCATTAATAATTATTAAGAAACTATCCTAATGTAAGCTGAAAGTCTATCAATCCATGGTCAATGAAGAAGAAGAAAAGCAGCATAAAAAATGTTATGTGGTATTAATGTGAGTCTTCTTTCAATAAAGATGTTAATATCTCTCTATCTGAATGTTTTTAAGAACATATTTTGAACTATTTTTAATTAATATTGAAAACAGTGTCTTTTTTAAAGTTTGCCACGAAAAAAAAAACGAATATTTCTTTTTTCTTGGTAATGTTAAATTATTTTCTTGTAAAATGTAAATTGTTCTTAATTAATTTATATACAATATTTATATACAATATTTATTTTCAACCGATTTATCTCTTTAGATTATATTTCCATGTTTTTTGTCGGCTTTTTGTAACAATTACTTTCTTCCTATTGTTTTTAAATATTTGTTTTACCAAACTATTAATTATTTTGAGTATATACAAGGAAAATATCAGGGATTTTTTACTTATCAACTGTTTTGTTATAGCATTTTGGTAAAATTTTACTGTCGTTTTTATATATTTTCAATAGTAATAATGTTTTAAACAATTATAAATAAACACCGTCGATGAAATTTCATTTCTTATCGCGGTTTGAAGTGATCATTGACAGTCACCCAGACAGCCTGAACAAAATCAAAAAACTAAAACATAACTATGTAATATATTATACACATGCATCAAAATCGGAAGCGGACTCCGCCATAGGCATATACAGGCATGGATACGTTGCATACGTTTCTCTCGGATAAGGCCCACCAGTCTTACAAGCTGAAACATTAGCCTTGGAAAGATGTGATCAGGTTTTTTCTACAAAGAGGCACACATCTCTCTGATCTCAGACACTCAAAGTGCCCTTAAGAATGTCAAAGCGTACAGCTTCAATTCCAAAACAACTTGGAACTGTAAACAAACTATGAACCAATTGTCCAAATGCAAATATAATAGGCAACGAAGGGCTGAAATACCTCCGGTCGATAACCAATTAACAGACTAACATACTAACACTCATACCATCATAAATGTATTATATTTGTCTTATCTCTACTTTTGTTTGTTAATAAATATGATGTATATATATAGGCAACGAACATGCCTACCATGATCCGACCAAACATAGGAAGGGCTTGGTCCAGGAGTTGGAAAAAAGGTATGAAATAGGGTACTGAATAAACCCACCAGGTCGAAGGCAATCAAAAATGTTTATTCATCACTCGCGAAGCAGAGCTCAACAGTTCTTGCGCCTCACTAAAAGCAAGATAAAACTGGTCACGGGTCTCCTTATAGGACATTTCCTAGTAAAATATCATCTTTACAAGATAAGACAACTGAACAAAACTTGTAGACTATGTGGATTAATGTAGAAAACGGCTGAGCATATCCTATACGTGTGTGTAGCACTGGGTACTACTAGACTAGCCCTAACAGGAGAAATGGCGATAACGCCAGAATGGATCAGGGAATGGCCTCCTAAGAAGTTAATTGACCTTACCAAGGAAATTTAATTCCTGGGAACATACTAGGGGAAAGTTTACAAAATTGTACTACTTAAGCAAATCTGTATAAAACACGAAGCCGGAAATGTTATTTATAAAAGTAACTATTTCAAATGATAGTATGATGCTCACTTAATCATTTTATCATATAACAAGTCAATAAAAGAGGTTTATTATTCGTGTAAATTACACTTTTTGAAAGCATTACAAAAGTACGATTTAGGAAACTGGTATCCCAAATCGGAATTCATAGTTCCCTAAATCGTACCTTTATAATTGTCGTGTCCTATCATACCTATATCATAAAATATTATGCCTTTAGCGTTCTCTACTAAGTATCATGCATCTATAATAAAAAAGATGGTTTGGATATATTCTTTATGATATAATTATTGAGTTTTCTACAAAAAAACCTTTCCACATTAGGCTACAAAAAACATTTTACGTTAAGAACATTTAGGGCACAAATATATCTTATCTTCTTTTAACACTCCTGCACAAGCCTCATGTACCCAGATTTTGCATACTATGCGCTATATCATATTTTCCAATCTAATAGTTTCACAATGAATCCACAAACAATCATCCTCATTGACATTTACAACAATATCTGTCGAAAAACTTGTTGGTGCATTATTCACAATAACCGTTTTATCTCCTTTTGTTTTTTTCATTTTACTCTTTCCTTTGGAGGTTGCTTACTTTTTCTCATGCAGAATGTTTATGTAGGTTTTAGTCGTAAACACATTTGCTTTTTGAGCACCTCTTTTTCTTTTTGTAACTTTAGGTATTGGAGATAGATCTGGTATTGGTACTTTTAGAGAAGAATTATTTAGCATATTACAAATACTTGATGTTCTTCGTTATTTTCGGGCAAAATTTTTCCACCTAGTGTTTGGAATTCAGTTGGAATATCGCTGGCTACATCTGTCTCGTTACTTTGTTCTAGAGTATGTGGCTCATTCAATAAATCGCTAGCCACAAAATCGGTTTCGCTAAATACGATTTGGTGAAGCCATGATTTGGCTGCATTAGAAACCGTGGCAGCTTTATAGTAAGCTGTAGTTATTAAGACTGCAACATCATATTGTGTAATACATTGGTCAGCATGGTTTATCATCCACTGGTCCAGAGCTTGATTATAAAAAGTTTGCATTGGCTCAAAAACTCCTGTCCGATGGTTGGAGCCTGCGTGTTGTATGCCCTGCTAATTGCAATAAAATAATACCATTAGCTTGTGCTAATTCCAGAGCTTGCAAACTTTTTTTTTCTGGTGTTGGTTTCACATTATAAATAAAATGTTGCAACCACTAAATAAAAAGTTCGGTTGTTATATATCGACGAGCAGCAATTTCTATTAAACTTCCAGGAGAAGTTCCTTTACCTAAGGCTTGATGTAATCGTTTTCTTTTAAAAATAAACATTGGTGAAATGCAAAAGCCTGATGGATTCGCGCAACACACAATTGTAGAGTTGGTCCCTCTTTCTCCGCTAACCACTCTACCATTTTTTTTCCCTTTTTCTGCATATATTTTCGCACACTTTTTTTGAACTTTTTTTGAAGAGAATCACGACACATCCATATTGAAAATTCTGGAAGCATCAATCCCATTAGATCTCACAATAGTTTCCAATAAGTCGAAAAAAAGGTTCACAGCTTCTCTATTGAAACCCTTAGCCTGGTTTATAGAAGTATTCTCAGGTTGTCGTACTGAAAGATTGGGATGCCTATTTAAAAAATAATAGAACCACTTTTTCCCTGCATTGTGTGGTTAAATTTATGTTGTAAATCCCGAGAAAGCTGCATAAAGTACGATTTAGGCACCGGTACAATATATGCAGCTCTCTCCTAGTAGTAGGGTACTAGTACAAAAGATCTAACCAGGTCGCAGTGTTGTAAGACCAAAAACGACCAAACGACCCCGTCTACTCTAATCTAATCTAATCCCTTTACAATTCTCTAAAAATATACCTTTATAATAATTGTTCTGTTAGTAATCCAGCTACTTCTATCATTTACTTACATGTAAATCTGCTTTCAGATGAATAAACTGTATACAGTCGCAAGATGTCAATATTCCAAATTTGTGCAAATTTGAAGCGCAAAGAACTTGGAGTTTTAACAACTTTACTTTTACCAAATTCTTTCAAACAGAAAGAAGTAATTGAAATATGACTTAATAAATAGAGCTTTTGACCATTATGATTTATAAAAATATGCCCAAGTTGCTATAGATTTGACAATTTATTTGTCGTAAATACATTATTGTCAAAGAGTTAACTTGAAAAAGTTAAATTTTAATTTTAAAGTATATAAATTAAAAGTTTTCAATTAGCTGATCGTGATTTTATTATTCAAGAATTATTATTAGTACAAATGATACTAATAATAATATAAAAACTTAATTAAAGAAGGAATTTAGCTGTTCAAGTAACTATTATCAAATGTAGCCTATTCAGGCGAAAGTATGGTAACTAGTAGAGTCATTTTGGAATTGGCGTTAGATTCTGGAACTTTACTGAAGAAGACTTAATTTACAATAAGGTAATATTATAATCATAATAAGATCAATTTACAGCAAATTCACAACAAAAATTATCTTCTTGTATTAATGAAACCTAGGAATATTTTTCCACGACTGCAATTTTTACCAAAGACGGTAATTACAAGAACGTACAACAACCTGATTGCCAAAATAAAAAATGCGCGAAAAACGCGTTGATAGAATTGAGCAAACGATTGAAAACGTGAAATGTATATTCGATAATTAGAAAAAACACGAAAATATTTTCGTAAAATTTACAACAAATGAGTCTTATTAAGACTACAAGAACAAACCACTTTTGAAACAACTACGTCTCTTGCAAATACTTCGACAGACATTGAATGATACAAAAGTAATTTGCGTGTTACAAAATAGCAAGGCTATCAAAGCAACACTAGTTTGAACATATTTCTTTCTGTAAAATGAACTAAAAATGATTGAATATACGTTAAATGGTTTGTGAGTGACTATACTATGGTAATTTGGAACAAGAAGATTTGATGCTAAAAATTATATGTATATGTTCTTGAGTTTTGTGAAGATTATATTAATAATAAAAACGCGGTTAAATTCTTTTTTACCCATTAAGAAGAAAGGAATTTAGCCGCGTTTTTATTGCTAAAAATTATGTTGAATCACCATCAAATATAGTTATTTTTAGTGATTCAAGAAGGTAGAAACTTATTTGAGCAGGAAGTCTATAGATTAAAAGGTTAAAACCACCAATTTTCTTTTGAGGTGGCATTTAGAAATTAATTTTGCAACCAAATGATTAAGATGAAAAAGGAGACACGATGACTTTATTTTACCACGTAAAACGAAGTCATCATATTCAAAACGTATCATAAACTGAACGCCTTCACGATCAAACACTGAAATGAAAGAAATTAATTAACTGAAATGTCTTATATGCGCATAAAAGATCAATTAATGGCATTAGTAAAATAGAAATACCCATTAAGAATGGAAGGTTGTCTTAACTAAAAATAAATTCATTTTACTAATAATATAGAAGTTTACTTACTAAGTTACTAAGGTTTTAAGTGATCCTTTATTTTTATATATCGGTAAGATTGATTTATTTCATAACGGAATAAATTCTTTACTGAAATCTATTGATATAACAAAGTATTATAATCGAAGGCGGTTTTAATATCAGATTTAATAATATAAACGCAAAACATGTACTTCTGCTATGCAGGTTTTTTACAAGCTTCGGGTTCTTTCATTAGTAAATTTCAATACCAGACTTAATAACAGAATAGGTAATATATTCAGTAATATTCATTCATTCATAGTAAATCCCTTGTTTACAGTCTTGTCGGATAGTGTGGCAATTGATGTTCGACTGAAAATACCAACATTGCGCTCTTTAAACAATACAAGGGTAATAAAACCGTGGCTGGTAAATTTCAGTTGTATCATCTTCTTCAATAAAAGACCAATTGATATCGTCTTGTATTGAAGAAAACACACTGACTGTAAGTTCGGCACATTCATACATATCTTAAATACAGCTATTACGATCGCCTATCTACGAAAATCGTATAAACTGAGACAGACAACTTAGGATAAAATTAGCGTATATATTATAGAAATGAAAGGTACACTTCAATTAGTTGACGAGGCGTAGCAGCAAAATAAAAATGTCAATAACAAAGAATTACGTAACAAAAGAAAATTGGAGTACAAACAACTAATTATAAATAAACACCGAGAAATAAATAAATCCAAATTACATTAATCTTATAATAACCAAAAAGGTATGTGAAATATTATAAACTCCAATAGGAATAAACAGCCAAACGACTAAATTATGATACTTATCCTTAATTAATTGGTATATATCCTAACGAAACATTATATTTTAAACATATTGCTGGTTACTACGTGGAAATTCATAATGAACACTGAATTAAACACAACTTATTCTATTTTGAACCACTATAATATATTATAATATATAAATATATTACAATATAAACAACTTGAGTTTCGACTTCTGACGGTCATTATCAAGTAATAATTTCATTTTGAATCAATATCCTATATTGCTTGGAGGATATGTTATATCTTAAAAATAGTCAATGTGGGAATATTTATGAATGTACTGCTGGTATAATCAAGTCAGTGAAAAATGTATTAATTGCACCACTAACATGTTTACTCAATTTGCCAATATTAGACGGAATCTTTCCTTCTTGTCTCAAAAAGGTAATAGCCATCCTAGTCTATAAAAATGGATCTAAAACAGATGTTAGGAATTATATACCTATATCAATCTTACCAACAATCGCAAAATTATTTGAAGATATACTCAAATGTCAATTAATTAGTTTCATTAATAAATCACAATTATTATGAAAGATAATGTGGATTCAGATAGGGATTTTTCACCACTAGTGCACTTTACAATTCCAAACTAGGCCCTGTATTTATGATCTGTGTACATTTATTGGCGAAGACAATATCATATTATTTGCAAATGATGCTACATTGATAAATCAAAGAAGTTCGAACTTAGAAACGAATGCTATAATATAGCCAATCAGGCTACTAACTACTTCTCCGCAAATTAATTATTTTTCCATAATGACAAAAGCACAAATATACAATATAACTTAGAAAAGGTACTTGGTGACTACTTGATGCACGAAGTAAATTCTTGGGGTTTTATCTCGAAAGTAATTTAACATGAAAATCTCATACTTTATATTTTTTTATATATGTTTATATTTTTACTTCGTCGGTTCTCGCCAGTTGTACCTGTGGATATAAATAAAGTTTGTTAGTGAATATGGTGTGAGAAAATGTGAAAAAGAAATTAATTTACAGGGATCTCATCTTGTTTCTTTTAAGCATAACAATCCAAAATAGTTCTAAAAACTTCTGCCTATGTCTCTTAACACATACATATAGGCAAGGTTTAAAAGTTAGCAATACTGCATTCTAGGAAATATTTGGTTTTGTTTGCTATTTTATGCTACAAAGCTTTATAAAAATAAAATGTATTAGAGTCCCTTAGTTCGTTGTAGAAAATTAAATAATAATTTAAAATTACGAAAACATTTCGTAAATCTACGACAATGTGTCTTACTATTACTACAAAACAAATTACTTATTGAAACAAATACTTCTCTGGCTAATACCTCGACCGACAATGAATGATACAAAAGTAATTTGCGTGTTACAAATAGCACAGCTTTCAAAGCAACAAACGAATAAATGATTAAATGTGAATATGGTATGAACAAGAAGTGAATTTACGCCAATTTCTTCCCACAATTATTTCCTTTATGATTAAATCGTTATCTATATAATCCTAGTGTTTTTTGGTTATGTTTTCTTTCATAATTTGTTGTTCTATTCGCTATGATTTTATTTCAGCATATATAATTTATTTCTCTTTGTTCACTACATTATTATCAATCAATTTTCTTTAATTTTTCTCGGGTTAAAGCAGCTGTGTGTGGCCGAGCATTGTCATGAAGGTGAATCACACTTCGGATAGGTAAGCCTTGTCATTTCTGTCGATAGGTTACTTTGGCTTCATCAAGGATCTTGGAATAATATACAGCATTGACTGTAAGTCGCTCAAGTAGGATATTAACAAGCAGTATGCCTTTTCTATTCCAAAAAACAGTTGCAAGAACTTTTCCTACAGACAGACAGGTTTTGGCTTTTCGAGGTGGAGCTACTTCAGGTTTTCTCCACTCCACGCTTGCTTGTTCAGATTCTGAGGTGTAATCTCATCACAAGTGACAATGTGACTCTTCGCTTGGAAAAATATGTATGTAGAAAAATTACACATTTTTGATTCACCCACGTATAATCGTGGAAAAGAATGAATAAATTCAATGGAACTCATTCCAAAACGAAATATATTTTAAAAAGTTGTATCGTATTTGAGGTTTTAATTATAATAATTTCGAAAAAATTAAAATTGGAATGCACGTTTAACCATTTTAAATAGTGTTTGGAAAAACTACTTGTGCAATATCTTAAAAACAAGTCCATTAAGAAAGTAATTTACCTGTAACCGTAACTTCTTTCCTAAAATCTTATTTCTATTAAACTAAGAACTTTTTGCACATCCATCACTTGATTAAACATATTGCAATAATTAAATAAGTTAACAAGTAAGACCAAGTTATTCTAATTGTTAGTTCGGTTCCGTGAAAGTACCATGATTAGAAAAAAGTTTAGGTGATTCCTAAAAAAATACTTTTAATAACTGTTTAATTGTAGAGTCATTTACTTTGAGATGCATCTTGAATATAATGAAGAATGAAACACGATGATTTTTTACCTCTCTATCTCGTTATCGTGTCTGCTTATAATAATTGTTCTGTTAATAATAACTCAGCTACCACTACCACTTATCTACCCGTAAATCTGCTTCCAGATAAAAATAAACTTTATAAAGACGTAAGATGTCAATATTCTTTGCAATTTTGCTAGTACAGCCACAAAACTCTTAAAGGGTTTAAAGAATTAACTCAATTAACCCAAGAGAGTTCAATATTTACGTAAATCTTATAAATTATAAGGTTTATCGTGATATCATGATTCAAGCATTAAAAACAATTTGTAAACAATCAATGAGATATTATTTTACAAATGGTGCTAATAATTAAAAAAAAAACTAATTAAAGAAGTAATTTAACTGGTCAGGTTACTATTATTAAATGGAGTGTTAAAGTATTGTAAATAGTAAGTCATTTTGGAATGGGTATTCTAAAACTTTACTTAAGAGGAATTTACAATAAGATAATATAGATAATTTATATAAGTCCAATTTACAGGAAATTCACAACATTAATTAAAAATATGAATTTCAAGTGATTAAAACATTTTAAAACTTATCAAACAGATCATATATAAAATAAAAACAATGAAGGTGCGTATTTAAAACTTGATGTAGTCAAACGAGCGGAAAGCGTTTCCTTGACTGATTAAAATATCAATAGAAAATAATGGATCCAAAATATATACATAGATAAAATTAGTAAAATGACTATACATATAAAAGTTAAAAGGACAAGAACTAATAAACGCTAGGTAAAGTAATGTAGAACAGTTGACGTACAAACATATTAAAATTTAAATAATAGAAGCTATTTGGTTATCTTGGTTGTTCTATTATATGGGTTATGATTCGTTAAATTAATTTCCTTATCGCAAATGTTCATAGTTCATGAATACTGTAGAACGTTTCTTGCATTAATTGCTTCTTCTTAATTGTTTGTTGGAATTGTTTAATTCCTAAAGATTTAATGGCATCTGGAAGTAAATTTATGCCGTTTCGAGATTTAGACTCATGTTTTGTAAGCAAATCTTACCTTTATATCTTGTACCATTATCATGCCTGTCGATGTGGATACAGTATTATGGTAGTTTTTTTTTGAATATGCATTAAACATTCCAAGTAAGGGAGGTGTCAGAATACCAAATTAGGCGAATGCCGTTTTGCAGTCAGTCTGATTCCACCCTGACTGCGCATATTTAGAGTCTAAACATACATGTTATAATGACAGAGTCCTCGATGATATAATGCTGTAAGCCAAATGCGACTTACAACGCAAAATTTGCCGTGAGTATTGCAGCTGGAAGAAGCTCTAAACTCAATTAGCGGAGAAGGTAAATGGCACGACATATCTTTGTAGCCACAGCTTAGCCGAATCAATGCCAAGTCAATTTGTGGTCTACACCTAGACCCAAGAATCTTACTGATGGTTCTTTAGAGGCATCTATTCGAAGCGAAAATGTTAATTCTGCAATTTTGTTTCTATTTAATGTTAGCTTATTTGATATGAACCAGTTTTCAATTCTTCGTAGGCATAACCATGGCTCTATTTATAAATGTTGTGCCATCCATAAATTGAAAAAAAATATGAAGTGATTGATATGGAAGGACGGAAAGTCATTTATGTACAATAATAAGAATACTAGTCTCGAGGTACCACATATTATAGGTTTTCTTTAGTTAACATTCTGTTATTTACGAACACTGTTTGTTGTCTGTTGCTTAGGTAGGTCATTTTCACTAGTTTAAAAATGACAAGTGAAATTTGTCGAAACTATAGTCATTAAATAAAGTGTCAGTTATGCCACTATAGATAAAAAGTGTTTCATTTGTGAATTTTGATGTATAACGCTTAATGTAGACGCTTCCGAAATTAACAAAAGTAATTTCATTTAGTTTTGCTAGTAACATAGTAGTTTACTTACTAAGGTAATTGAAGCCATTGTTTCTTTTTATATAAAAAAATAGGGCCCTCATTTTGTTTTTTAAACATAACAATCCAAAATAGTTCTAAAAACATTCGCATACACTTAAATAAAATTATATATGTTTCTTTATAAAATAAAAAAAATATAGTAAAGTAGTATTTCATAATTTTTGAATAATAGAAACGAGAGGTGGTGGCTTTGAATCCCTTTTATGATAGGTGGGTATGAATATGTATTTTAAAAACAATAAAATTTAAATTTAAGTATAGTATTAAAAAGAATAATCCAAATAAATTATTATATAGAAAAATCAAAATCAAATTTTAGAGTATTTCTGAAATACCCTAAAAATCTGCATCAATCAAATTTTATTTTAAAAATTCTACAACAATCCTTAAATAAAAAGTTATTTTACCAACATCCACTAAATTAATTATTTTTTTCCAATTATAACGACATATGAATAACTTGAAACACTTGAAATCTTTCAAATAAATCTTAAGATGAATTTTGAAAGACTAGTAAGTTACCAGTAACCAATACGTAGTAATAATAGTTTTCTTCGCTATTATATTCAACTAAAAATAATTAAACTCTAATACTTTATCTCTACAATAATCGGAGGAGAAGAAAATTACTTAAATATGATTTTGGAATTTTTATTTCTCTAGTTAAAATCGAATGAGTTGTTTTAAAAATCCCAAATGTAATTAAAATGTTTTGAAATAGTTACAACAAAAACCTTATTTAATTGTACAGTTTGTTGTGGAATGTGGCAATACCAATTATAATTGTCGTTGTTAGCAATTCCCCGTAATTATCAGTGGTTGTTCACTCAATCTAGAGAAATCTAGTGCAACGCTTTAGATAATAGATGTCATCCTAATGATTTCTCTGCAATTGTATAATTTCATCTCTATGTGTTACAAATTAAAATTGAGAAATATTATCGAAAAATATGATAACAACTTCTTCCTTATAAAGAAGATTAGCTGCACTAAGTAGTAGTAGTAAGCGCAATTGGAAATATATATTTAGCACAATTCTGCTAAATTATAATTTTGCAATATTAAATCCCTGGACATAAAATTGGGTGGACACCTTTCGTACATTTGAAAACGTATACGTGTGAAACAAGTTTCTTTATCGTTTGCATATTGAAAACACCACCTTTCGAAAATGAATGGTGTTAAAGAGTATTTTATACAGTTTTTCAGGCAGAATATGCAAATCCGAATGTGGAGAGAAACAAACAAAATCCGAACATATCTGAAAAATGTTAATGAATTCAAACATGGATAGGTTTGAGCAAATAAAAGGCATCTCCGGTGCTACCTCCATCCACCGTCCACCTTCAACCGCACACATATACACAAACACACACACACACACACATACGAATATATACAGAAACACACACACACATGCATACATGTATGTAAATATTTAAGATTGTGCGTGCCCGGGCCCGGGCTGGTTTGGCAGTTGTTCTCGGGCTGAATGGGTAGACGAGGTGAGATAATGAGGTTGAGATGGGCTAAAGGAAAAAGGTACAGGTGGGACGAGGACGGATTTTAAGGAATTCCACCCGCCGTATCTTGTTAAGTCATCTCGGCTCACGATCCCCAAGACACGTTCACGCTGCCCAAACAAGCCCGAATCACACACAGAGATGCGTCGGGGAGAAAACGCGAACGGGACCATTATAACGTAATTTTAATGTACGCAGCGACCTCTAAAGGCGTAATGCTGAAGGCTGAGTACAAATTATTTGCGACGGCCGTGGTGGAGAACACATTCATACGAATGGTAATAGAACGGATATGACTTACACAAATTTAATCATTCAATAGGTATTAAAATAAATATCTTGAGAAATTTGATATTGGTGGCCGTTAATGTGTGGTATTTCAATAACGGAGAAAAACAAAAACAAAATTTTTAATGTTTCTTACTGACTATTAAAATCACAAACGATTTATTATTAAATTAATGACAAGTAATTTTTGTTTAACTTATCCCTGGAATATCATAGTAAGAAATGAGAAAACGCCAATGCCAGTTAATAACCCTAATAATAATTACTCAATGATGTCTCATCCTATTAATAATACCACTCTTATTTCAATTAATCTAATATTGTAAATCACGCTTCATCAGATTCGACCGATATTGTATACCCTGATTCTCCTTTAACAATTGTACCACTACCTCTTACAAATCCTCTTTTTACGTCGGTAGAACAGTACGTTTCTCCAACCTGGACTATTCTATTTTTAATTCTACAGCTTAATGGTGACAATCCAGAACTTTATTTCGCTCAATTAAAATTTTTATTTTGCAGACATCAAACTAACTCTGAAGAACAATTCGAACTTATTTCTTCTTCATTACCCTCATATATAGCGTCAGCAATGAGAGATCTTATCATCTCCTCACCGTAAATAGACCCATATGAAACTCAAGCTCAAATTATATGTCTATATATAGTCTACGCGCCTTCAGAACAAATGCCAATGAAAGAATTTCTTTCCAATGAGGAACTTGGTTGTAGGACACCTAGTCAATTCTTAAGACACATGTTATCTCTCCTGGGAAGCAACTTTAAAAAAAAAATAGATTACCCATTGAGGTACGTCAAGATCACGTTCATTCCGTCAATTCGATATCAAATAAACAAAAGGAACAAAATTACGGAACTTCGTAAAAAAGTTGATGAGTCAATATCCAAATTAGTGTCTCTAATTAAACACAGGTCCCGATCGAGTTCATAAAACCGCTTTTGCAAAAGAAAATGGCAATGGTAATGATAATCTCTAAACAACAACAAATTTCTTTTTTGCTGGTATCACAACAAATTTGGGTCTAAAGCTCAACACTGCGTTCCATCCTATAGCTGGGGAAGCGAGATAAGCCAGGAGAAGTATCGTCCATGTTTTTTTTTAAAATTAAATATCTCCTTAATAATTATATTTTTTTATAGACACTTGAAGTGTAATAAGTATTTTAAGTAATATTAATGACAAGCGACACCAACCAACACTAGTAGTTACTAGTAGTCCCAATCTGAAAGCGGCGAATGGATCATTGATCCTTACCTTCGGTTCCAACAAAATGAATCTAGATTTCAAATTTTAAAAAAAAGTTGGAGATTTCTTATCGTAGTCATAACGTTTTGGGAACCGATTTCTTAAGTTATTTTTAATTTAGAGTTGATTTGAATTAAAAATTAAATAATTTACATTCATTACTTTTCTCTCAAGAAACTCCAGTTTTTTTGAATCACCCGAGGATGCCTACGTCAATCTTTTAAAAGAATTTCTTATACTATCAAAATCTTTCAGTTCAGATTCTTTAATCAAATTATATAGAGGCCGAGGGTAATCCTAATTATTATAAATTGAGAGGAAAGATGACCTAAGTGTCATCAGACTCTCAAAATAATAACTGGTCCTCTCTTCTCCAAAAACAAATAAATTGTGGAGACTTTACGGAATTATAGAGCACTTAATCAAATAACCAAGCCAGAGTGTTGTCCAAAATTCCTATCGAAACTTTTGAAATATCTAAGAGGACAATAACTAATATTTATGAATATTTATGTATGCCGTACAAAAGTTCATAGTGACAGTGACACGTGTTTGTCTTCCTTTTTGCTTCGTTTATTTAGACGATATCTTAATTTTTAGTAAACACATCGGAAGATATTGCCATTTATGCGTTCTTATAAATAAAATCAAAATACAAATTTCGTGTTTCGTACATAGAACTTTTTGACCATGTTATCACTTTTTTCGATGTTGCACTTTCTACAAAGAAGATTTTAAGCAAATTAAAAAAAAAACATTTAAGATTATTAAGTATAATACATTTTTATCATCGGTTTATTTAAAATTGTGCCACTAAATAATTTTTTTACAAATAACAAGAATTGTGAAAATTTAGATTGTACTTCAGAATTTGAATTAAATAAACAACCCGCTACATGTGATACACCATCAAATTACGCTGTATATGCCGCTTTGCAAGAATATATTTCAGATGGGACTTTTAGGCCAATCGATTATTTATCTAAGACCTTTTCAAAAACAGAACAGAAGTAGCAGTAAGACCTTCCTATTATTATTTAGAAGGTCGAGATTTGTATATTATTAAACTACTGGCCAAAAATCCATCATCGCTGCTCTATCCAAAAATTCTGACCGTTTCTCACCTTGAGAATTTCGCAATTTGGAATACACACTACAATTTACTTGTGACGTGTTACGTGTTCAAGATTCTGAAAATCAAGTTAGGAACACACTGTTCAGCATGGTTCCCGTGGTCCGATCGAAATGACAAATTGCCTAAGAAATTCAATTGATGATAGTTTATGCTGTACCAAATTGCAGCACGAACGATATCTTAGTCATTTAAAGACTTTTATAATATTTTTTTATACGAATCATCAGAAACATCCTGTATATAAAAGTTAAATATAGAGATCGATTAATTGAAATGTCTTTTTTTCGAATGTATTTTCTTAAGAAACACCAGTCTTACTGTTTAGAATTAAATACATTTTTGTGTAGTAGGCATATTCTAAATATATCATATTGGCGAGTTTTGGAGTTAAGCTGTTACAGCTATGCAGTAATTTCATTGAAGATTATAAAATAAATCACCAAAGGTCTAACGTTATGCAAGTACAATACAGTCGTAAAAATAATATATTTAGAAAATGCTCACTACACAAAAATTAAAGGATATAAATTATAAAACAATGATTCAATTCCAAACGGGCTGCCCACCTTGAAAGATTGAGATCTTTCGAAATAAATATGGAGCGATAATTAAATGCAGATATAACTTACAACAAACTAAATTCAGTGACCCCACGAATAAGGAAAAAATAATAGATAATAACATAACTTCATGTCACTCTATCGAAGAGGAGGATAATTATTTTTATGAAGTAGCACCATATCATTGACACATTTATACCCTTACAGGTATTCTGCTTCAATTTTGGCCTCTGCTAAAGCCCAATTTGGCCTCTGCTGACTCATGAATTGTATTAGTTATAATCTGGACAGACGATTTTTTGATTATTCCGTAACACTAGGATTTGGTAGAACAGTAATTGACCGTCCGATCAAGAAATGTCTTGGTGTTAATGGTTCCAAGTCATTAGATCACTAGAGAAAGGGCATAAGGGGCGGGAATTCAGGACAGCTTCTACCTGTGTCAAGCAAGTGTATAATTCCTCATACGTAAATATTGTATTTCCAATAATCCGTTTTAAATGCGACTTCACCGCCTTAACCCCCGCTCCGCAGAGATTAAAGATTACCAAAGTGAGGTGAGCGTGGTGGAATAAAAAGCTTATATTTGAGTGACTGGTTGTATCAATGATAGTACCCTGATTGCCGCTGCATATAATTTGATAACTCCCGTAATTCTGAATTTGCCCCAACGTACCCCAACGAAATTTGTACCATTAGCAGAGTACCATTAGATATGCAATGGTCTTTCATGACTTGCTACAAATCGGAGCATCGCGGCAATGAAACATTTAGCAGTCAAATCGCAAACCAATTCAACAAGTATGTCATTGGTTGTGAAGCAAACAAATAAACACAAATGTGCTTTTGATATCATTTTATCATTTATAAAGACGGGAACATTCTTTATTATATATTTTACATATATTATAGTCCATTTTACATGTATGAAACGAGGATTTAGGGATTATCCAAGATGCAGGTAACTGATCCATGATATATGTGCTCTTTGTGGAATTTGAATAAAAGCATTTTAAACCATAGTGAACGATATTCTTACACACCGACATCTCATTAATGAGTAAAAATAGAAGTAACATATGACTTTCCATACAATGACAAATATGCTTTATGATATTTATATTCCAATCGGCCTTATATTTTTGTAAAAATAATTTTTAAATATTTGTTACCTATGTACCAAATCTTAGAGAAAACAATGTTAAGTATAAAATATTCATAGATAATATTAGCTTTCTTTGATGTCTTTCTTGCTTCAATCCTGCACTTAATACTTAAAATTAAGAACAGTAAATTTTACATCTTACAAATCTACACATCCCTTATCTTACCTTCATCAATTTTCCTTTAATTAATGAATTAATTAATTGATTTTGGTTTTTAATCCGGGGCCTTTCTTCTAGTAATTATTTTAATATTCGAGATAGGTAAGATGTATGGAAAAAGACATGATTTGAAACGAGTTAGAAATAGTTATAAATCAAATATTACACCAGAAGTCCTTTAAAACTTACGAAACATACACATTCATCTATTTTCATTGAATTTTCGGTAATGATATTAATTAATTGTTCCTTTAATAATTTACTTTATTCATTAATCAATTTGCATCTTTCGTTACATTACCCTAAATACTTAAATATAGTTAATATTTGATTGATGCGACTGTTACTCGTTGAAACTCCATATTACTTAAAAAGTACTGACACATTATATGGTTATAATTATGGGTTATTAAGCTATCCTCTTGATGAAACCAGATTGTCCAATACGGAAAGTAAACAAGTGTTTTTCTTCAACAAAATTACTTTAGTTTAAGTTAAATTAATGTTTGTGATTCACTTTTTAACATTATTTCTATTATATCTGCTCATCTCTTCAATCAATATCCCTTTTCAGGCCTTTTTTACGTTTGTAACTGATTTCTACAAAGTAAGCTCTCCGTTCTTTATGCTCAGTATATTCTTCCTTCGACCGTTATCCAAAAATAGCTCCATTACTCCTTAATGACATACCTGTACTTCACCAGCAACAACTTTTTTCACACCAATCCACCGCCATGCGCTATAATCAAGACTAGAGAGGATGAAGAACGTCACAGAAATGGAACCGGAAAACAAAGAAGAACAAATGAGTTTTGTGCAAGGCAATAAGTGACAGATCAATTGCCAATCTATGGTTAGCTAGCTAACTAACGAAGATCATCCTGTAACCATTCAAATGGTTTACTACAGAATTAGAACTTTTAGCTTGCAATATTATCGGCCATATCTTGTCTTACCACTAATGGCTGAACATCATCAATAACGTTTGGAGTGATGTAGGTTGTGACTGCACTAGAACCCAGAGTGGCATAAGATGGTGTTTAGTGGGAATCTCGTTGCATTATTGGGGATGCATGATGGCCGTATGAATGTCAAAAGAAGGCGTGGGAAACGTCGCAACATAAAATTTTCTGTTAAGAGCATCAAACTATAGGGAAAATAGTAAATTATGTTATAACTTTTGGAAGTAGGTTTCGTTTAGAATTCAACCGAGGCAACATGTGAATGAAGTGATAGAACGCCATATTCTTCCGTATTTTCAGTAATTATAAGACGCACTTTTCTAACAAGACTTGGCTCATTTCCATATTGCAAGAGTCTCTATGAATTGATTTGCGGAGTATAAAGTGATTATCTTGCCATAACCACACCGATCTCATGATCTTTCTCTCATTGAGTATGTATAAGATGTTTAGGGGAGAAGACTTAAGAACTTTGGCAAAAATTACAGGTTGCTTGGAATACAATACTTCAAGAAGTTATCGACCAACGGCTAGAATCGAGGTTATAAAGAGTGGGGATGTGTGTAAACAATAGAGGCCGAGCAACTTATTATTAACAAAAAAATATGTTTTTTTGCTCAATTTTTAATCAATTGCTATATTTTAATACTTAAACGTTTGTGCCAAAAAATTTTCAGTAAAAAAATTCCGTTGAATTTAGAACAAATCAAAATCTCAACAAATCATAAACTTGTGTCCTTTGACTTCGAGTCAATCAATGACACCATTTCAATCCTAGAACAAATTTTAATAAAGAATAAAATACCACTCCATGAGTCCACTCGAAAATAATTTATTAGATTTAGTGAAACCACCATAAAACATGGATTATCCTAATTCCCTCCATAATCCCGTCAAACTATTACTTACTTATTTACATCCATCTTTTTCGGCGAAATTATGTTAATTTTCCAGCAATAACTTTATTCCTGCCCCTATTAGTTTAAAATTTGTTTTTTCTTATTTGTATCAAACAATTGATAATGGACACTTTGTGTCCGAAATTGAAGAAAGGTTCTAAGTGTTTTAATCAAAATTTAATACTTTGTTTATTCTTAGAAACTTAATTTAATCTGGTTATTTTTAAATTAAGGTTATTATTCTAATTGTTCAATTCAAAGAAGAAACGTCTTAACCACCGAATGATACGATTCTAAGCCCAAAATTAATTGAAAGAAGAAGTCACGCAAGCAACTGCAATACAGATGGAGCAATTGAACGAGTACAACCTGAAGCAGCAAGCATAAGGCAAGAACTTGACCAGAACACTAACCGTTATAACAAAGGCGAACAGAATTGGACGCTGTTTGGCAAAAGATTAAAGACACAGATGAACGTTGCCAGAAGATAAACGTACCCACTCACAAAGAAGACTATAACACAAAACTTCGAAACAAGTATGAAGAAGTGCTTCGAAAACTAACAACGGTGATTATCGATCCATCACCAACCACTGAAGAACAGAATTATGAAGCATCACCAGCAATCGTAGGCCACAATATCACAAGATGAAGCTTATATAGCAAATCGATCAACACTGGTTATAAGTAAATAAGAAGAAATTTTCATTGTTGTATGCAAATTTGTCGATAAACACCACCAAGGACAACACATTATTTTTTTAAAGCATAGAGGTGAAGATCTACGAGGGAGGTTACGATAAATGAGCCAACTTCCAGGAGTTATTTGAACAAATAATAGAAAAATTAAAATACCTGAAAGGATACGTACGTGGCGAAGCATAACAACTCATAAACCATCTTCTAATGGCAGGTACCAATTACACAACTGCATGAGCTCTTAAGCTCGGTACGCCAAAAACTGCTCCTCAATGCTCAACTAGTGGACAAGTTTATGGATCAGCCAATCTGCAAAACCGATTCTTCAGAACAATTTAAGAACCTCCACGACACCAACGAAAATCAGACAGAACAATCTTCAGTATTGGATTAGATTACCACAACAGAGAATAAAAATAATAATAATTTATCACAATTCTGGGAAATGGAGGAGCTACTTCCCACACGCCTAATCACCGCAGAAGAAGAAAGATGTAAAGAGATTTACAATCATACAAGGGAATGCAACTACATGCAGAATTAATTAAACAAAAATATACAGAATTTAAAATATCTACAGAATTATTTAGAAATAAACGAAATCTTATCAACACAGGACAGAAATGTCATGGTTCAGTTATTAGCGATCCAACCGATCCACCTAACAGGGGACATCCCAAGAGAGGTTAAGTGGAACAGAGGATTACTTGGCACTCAATTATACATCACGCAAATCTCCATACATATGCCTGGATGATAACAGCATTCATCATCACGGCGTTCAGCATTGGAAGAACCATTTGGTATATCAGGCGTTTCCGAAAATCAACCAACGTTATTTACGTTGATTTAAAGGACTCCTATATTCCCGGGGCCCAAATATGTTCAATTCAATAAGTAAACAGGGGACCGGACGACTAAAAGTAGATAAGCACGCCATCTTATCTAATGAACCGCATTTAAAGTGATCGATTATCCATAGTTTGTAGATTGATAATAAAGAAATTAGATTTTAGTGTTGTAATCCTAGAGATGCAAATAGAAATTATGTATAAAATTCCAGAAACAAATGAAATAAATCAGATTCAAACCAGTTTTGACTCAAGTTACTTGTTTCTCACCAAGGAGCCTAAAAACCTCAGAGAACAATTTCTCCCTCGTGTTGCTTGAACACCGCAACCTTACCTCATCGAGTAGACGAGCTCATCTCCGTACCGGCGCTCATCACACATGGTGTACGTACACACTAACTTCTTTAGATTTAATATTACAGGTTTTATGTCGTCATAATCTGTAATCAAATCTTGATTCCTTTTTGTATTATTGCAGAAATGGTAGATCTCAACTTGTCATCAACGCCTAGCAAAAGATTTTGATGAGAATAATCTTCATGAGCTATTAAACAGTTCCTGGATTCATAAATCTTTAGATACAACTTTTTCAGCTGGATTGAGGTGTAGACTAACAGTTGGCTAATCCATTAATGATTGTGTTTGTTTTCTTGTAGAAATTGTTTAATTAACAAAAAATGGGATCCGTAAAGTTTCCACAGGGATGTGAAGGACAGCATTTTAATAACCTCCCTTTTTTAAATCTTGGGTACCAGCTCAAGCTATTGCTGATCTATATTTAAATTATACTACTAGACGTTCCGCTGCGAGTTCCCAAAGCTGAAAATGACTACTCATTGAATATAATTAATTTCTAATCAGTACGTTTTCTTGCGAATATAAATTAGTTTCTTTTGTACGTTTAGATGTTAAAAAGCTCTTGTGCTACCTTTTGCTCAGTTTATTGGTCAGTTTTTGTGTCCTTGACACACAATTTTGGACTACCTTTGGACGTACCTGATTTGAAGCAAAAGAAACGGAATATAATAAAATTTTATTTTATACAAGGTCCTGCAACAGTGCGTCAAGCTTTCCTAGCGCCTTTCTCTTAAGAGATAGAAAAAAATGTTTCATATAAAAATTTATTGAATTAAAAATCTCTATGCCGTAAAATTATTTTCAAATATACAGGGTGTCCCAATTTTGCGTTATAACAAAAGCAAACATTTTTTTAAATGGAACACCCTGTATATTTTTTCATTTTATAATTTGGATAGTATTTTATAACTTAAACCTTTTTTTGGTTTTTAATTTCGATATGGCATTTCCGAGTTATTGACGTTTTTCTGAAAAAAATGTAAAAAGCGGAGGTTCACAAAAAAAAATATTCTGATGTTGTATTTAAAATTTAAGAAATTTTCTTTTTCCTATGGTTGGTCATAAGTACTGTTTATGTACCAGTGTTAAAAATTTTCACTTTTGAGGAACCCTGCCTTTGTATCAGACACGCCATTTTCTAAAATTTCAAATTGTCGTAACTCTTTTTTTTTTAATGGAATCATATATTTTTTTAATTTCATATTATTCTGCATCTAATTTCCTACAAAAAATATTAAGCATACCCTATACCTAAAAGTGATATTTTTCAAGATATAAAAAAAATTTATATTTCAAACGGTCCTTGAATACGAATTTGTTTTTGAATAGATAGCCATGACTGAAAAAATGCATCTGTCAATTAAACAATTAGTTTGACATGTAAATGGGAGGTGTGAATTACAAAAAACAAAAGAAGAAAGCCTATCATCAACGAGGAACCAAAAAGACATTGGTGAAGGAACTGGCATAAGCGAGAGGTCAGTACAAAGCATTCTGAAGAAAAATCGATATCAAGCATATCATATTCAGCTACATAAATAACTGAGTAATACTGATTTTCAATTTCGTTCCGAATTTTGTTTCTGGGGAAGACAGAAAATACAGGAGGATCGTTTTTCCAATATATTTTATTCACGGATGAGGCGTCATCCCATAACAACGGATCTGTCAATAGGTACAATTTTCACTATTATTTAACTGATAATCCGCATGTTATGAGACAAGTTGATCATCAGCATTGAATGTCTGGGGCGGAATTTTTGGAAACCATGTTGTAGGTCAACATTTCTTCGAGGGCCATCTCAGTAGGTCTATGTATTTGTACTTCTTGCAAATTGAATTACCCGGAACGTTAGCTAATGTACCCTAACTAACAAGAAACAGGGTGTGGTTTTAACAAGACGGAGCACATGCCCAATTTTCACAAGACGTGAGGGCATTTCATTTTTCCCAACCAGTGGATTGGTAGGAATGGACCCACCAAATGACCTGCTAGATCTAAGGATCTAACAAAACCTGAAATTGTTTCTAAGGAATCTCCAATAGCACTGAATATCATATGCTTGATATCGATTTTTCTTCAGAATGCTTTGTACTGACCTCTCGCTTATGCCAGTTCCTTCACCAATGTCTTTTTGGTTCCTCGTTGATGATAGGCTTTCTTCTTTTGTTTTTTGTAATTCACACCTCCCATTTACATGTCAAACTAATTGTTTAATTGACAGATGCATTTTTTTCAGTAATGGCTATCTATTCAAAAACAAATTCGCATTCAAGGACCGTTTGAAATATAAATTCTTTTATATCTTGAAAATTATCACTTTTAGGTATAGGGTATGCTTAACATTTTTTGTAGAAAATTAGATGTAGAATAATATAAAATTTAAAAAAATATATGATTCCATTTAAAAAAAAAGAGTTACGACAATTTGAAATTTTAGAAAATGGCGTGTCTGATACAAAGGCAGGGTTCCTCAAAAGTGAAAATTTTTAACACTGGTACATAAACAGTACTTATGACCAACCATAGGAAAAAGAAAATTTCTTAAATTTTAAATACAACATCAGAATAATTTTTTTTGTGAACCTCCGCTTTTTACATTTTTTTCAGAAAAACGTCAATAACTCGGAAATGCCATATCGAAATTAAAAACCAAAAAAAGGTTTAAGTTATACAATACTATCCAAATTATAAAATGAAAAAATATACAGGGTGTTCCATTTAAAAAAATGTTTGCTTTTGTTATAACGCAAAATTGGGACACCCTGTATATTTGAAAATAATTTTACGGCATAGAGATTTTTAATTCAATAAATTTTTATATGAAACATTTTTTTCTATCTCTTACGAGAAAGGCGCTAGGAAAGCTTGACGCACTGTTGCAGGACCCTGTATAAAAAGGTAAAACATCGTTATCTCACTCACCTTATTACATGTTTTTTTTTTTTTTCAAAAGAACTAGCAAAAATTACTTAAGAGTGGTAGCTTTAAGAACCTTTCAAGAGTTTCTGTAATCACAAATTGATCTCTCTCTTCATCATTCATTCAAAAAGATGAATCAGTTTGATACCTGGCTAATCCATAAATTGAATTTATTTTTCTTATAGGAACTGTCGGGATTAACATGAAATAAAGGAAAATTGTTAAAATAATGTTTGCTATAGACTATTGTTACTTTTGCATTAGGATGCTTTATGAATTCTATAATAGTGGTCTATGAGAAAAACAAGTACTTGTATTGAACAATTTTTGTAACCATAAATATTATTCCCTTTTATTCTAATTTTAAAAGTTGTATGGAATAGAATTTAAAAAATCTTGAGGCGCATTATTGTCTATTTATATTATGTAAACCATAAACTATTTTAATATGGAACTATGCCAAACGCTTTTTAAAACTGATAAAATAGTGTTCATAAAAAAATAAAATAGTACTCAATAGTGCGGCACCAATAGCTACCACTAAATCTCTATTTTTGCTTCAACCCACAAGACTTTACGAGTCGCCCCTGCAGCGTCGTCACATTTCCATTTGTTTTCATTTCAGCACAGTTAGTCATTGACTATTAAGAAACAGCAATTAAAATAATGTGCATACCCGGTATACGCAGTGAATAAATTAGCAGCATAAACAAAGGTGCGAATCGACGATTACATTAATCATCGGGAACGGGTGCGAGCGCGAAGATTGTTGAATGCGGAAGAGTTCATTGCCTGCCGCGCGGTTTTCAAAATGTCGACGGAATTAAATGGAATTTAATTAGGCGAACGTTTTAGTTTTTAATCCAAACAGACGCGTACGAGATTAGATTAGCTTTAATGTGGCCACTTCACGCGCCATTAATTATTAATTGAAGAAATGTTTTGATATGTACGGTACGAGTTACACACAACAAAAAAATAAAGAAACAGAATGTTGAAACTGTTATATTATAAAGTAAATATAGTTTCTTATTTACGTAAATTTGTATGAGTATATTAAAAACTTTTTTGTAAACATAAAGAAACCATTAAGGTAACATCTATTGTCTAAAGTTTTGTATTAAGATGAGCAAATGAGCTATTGATAATGGTTGCATTGTAACCGAAATGTACATCTAGTATTTAATAAAACAAGTGAAAAAACTGCCAAACTGTGTTTTACTCATATCAACATTTTCACGTACTCAAACAACCAAATTAATATTTTGTATTAAATTTGCTTGATTGAGTGGATAACCAGCGACAGGAATTGTTTCTCGTCATTGAGGTTCTTTTTGGCTCGGAGCGAAAGATGTGAATTTCGAAAGATCATTTTTACCAGCTATTTTTCATCACTATTGTAACTATATCGAAAGTCATAATTATTTGTAACATCAATAGGTAATATTTGACAATCTTAATTGTAAATCGAAAAAGTATTATTTCAGGAATGTGCTCAGAAAAATGTGTTTATCATATCTGCAACAAAATATCGGTGGTCAACGCATTAAATTGATTGCAGAGTTCTTTCCACCAGCATGTTTCTTGATTTAAACCTTGATTACCATTTTTGTATACGGCAATAGCTAAAAATAGGTTAATTTCAGACCATAGTGAACTCTTTTTGACATTATAACCTTAAAAATATTTTTTAAATTATAATATGCCTACAAAAGAAATGTTGCCAAATTTAAACTGGTTCAATTTAGACAACTATTTTCCTCACAACTTAAATATTTAATTGTTTCATATCTGATAACCTGTATCTAATATAACCTCTCAAATGTGTAACTGCATTTTATAGATAAATAAGTAAGCTTTGTAATTATATAATAAAACTTAGAAATACTTACGTTTAGACCAACTAAAAGTTTTTACTCTCACGCCGAAATAGCTAATTTTCTACTTAGTCAAACGAACAGCTCTACATTAAATGTAACCACGAGATGTTTCTTTACAAACACGATTGCATTAACCTCGTCTACTTTTTTGTATAACAACATGCCTATGCAAAATCGAAAAACCTTCAGAAGTGTTTGGATATCATGAGGCTATAGTTGTCCCAAAGATATAAGGCGTTTATAGCCTATACCGTCTTTTACACATGTGTAAGACCCTTAAGAATGCAGTTTCTACTTTTGAATGAAGATAATTAACTTTAAAGGTCGAAATTTAAATCATGTTTTGTAACATAATATTTTAATTTAGTGTGAATAAATCTTTGATAGAAACTGGCATAGAAATATAAAACATGCTAAAATGCCACGGAATACGGAAGTAATTTCATAAGTAATGACCTTTTCTATCAAACAGAAAAGGAAATATAGTAGCTACTAATAGAATAATAACCGGGATTAAATGATTGTAAATATCCTCGACCTGGCCAAAACAAACGTATTATAATAGGATACTAAGAGAGAAAATATAGTTGATCATATTAGAAGAAAATTATGTAATGCCTAAATTCCTCATTACTTAATATGATTTTGCTTCTTACAGCGTCAAAGAAGTTACCTAATCTTCAATGTGTACTTTTAAATTACTTTTATTGTCGCCCTTGATATTATTCATACAGCCTCTGGGCCTTTGGTCAAAGAGCTTTAGTTGTTCTTGGCTGCTATATGTATATGAAGGATCAAAGGATCAAAATTAAAAAAAAAAATTATATAAATTCTTCGCAGATCATCTGGGAATTCCTGCTCAATTTACTATCTATAACTATAAAAATACCTGTAGTCATTAAGGTTGCTTTTGACTTACCAAATGTTTTTCTTCTGAAGAGTACCATTTTCATTTGGATTTACGTACAAGCCAAGTAAATAAATGTAGCATCGCGATCGTTACTTTCAGAGCTGCTGTCATATCGTCCGCACGGCCTACCGTTGTGTTTTCTTTACTGACCTGCTTGCTGAAAATTCGGCATAAGGGCAGACAGATAGCAGTAACCCAGCAATTGATTTCCAAATGGCTTCATGACATAGAAAAGGTCCAGAAAGAAGGAAAATTGGGCTCTGCATAAACTTACCAACAAAAATCGTTACGGGCGAGGAGAAATGGATACTCGTTGATAATCTGAAACACAGAGTCATTGAAAAATCCCGTCGAATCATCATAATCGGTCGCAAAACCCAATTGCTTTAGAAAGAAGTTTCTTCTCTGCATTTGGTGGGATATGAAGCGAGTGCTTTATTACGAGTTCTTGTAAGCGGGTGAAATTGAATTATTCATTTTTACATCCAATACTACAAAAATTTTTATATCTGTAAGTGTTGGTTGCTTAAAGTTAATAATATATCTTATGAATTGACTGCGCTATGGTATATCCATCGAGAGCTGACTGTGGCTCATACATTTTCGTACTAAGAACTGTATAGCAATTAATATTTATCTCGTTTTATCATTATCCTAGGATGACCGGGACGTGTGTCTGGTTCCTCCAATATAGAACGATGAGTCAGTTCTCGGCGGCTCGACGATATAGTAGTATGCATGTTACCAGTAAGAGCGTAATAGTTATTACGCTCTTTTTTGCCATTAATGTTGTCACAATTTCACAGTTTTACATTTTTAGATTCAGTAAACATAACCAATAAGAGCTGCCTGATGAGTCTGAGACTTAAACTTCTATATGTGACAGTTTCCAAACGAAGATAACATGTTATACCAGAAAGATATAGATGGTACAGAGATTATAAAATACTCGATTGATCAGAATTTTGGTTGTTGTTGAAAATAAACGAGAAATGACTTGTAGTGATGTCGCAGTACCTAATTAAGTAGAGTTCTGCAAATTGATTATAATTTTGCAGTGTTCCACAAAATAGAATGTAGTAATTTATAAATTTATAAATTTATATAAATATCAAAATCTTAAGAATTTTGAGTAATTTTTTCGACTGTATTTTGTGCAATTTAGAAAATCAAAATAACAATTCAGCATAACGGACGATAATACGGTATATCATCTGAAAAAAATATTATTGAACGAAAATTGAAATATCTTTTACTACAAAGTGCTAGCGGTAATTTTAGGGCACTGCGGTATAAACTTTTTTATACCTGCAGAGAAGAGAGTGAATGTTCTACCAAGGCAGATGAAAAGGCTGATTAATGAGTTTTCTTTAACTTCCCACATCTGCAATTTTCTGAAAAAAAATTAAAAGGCTGTCATATCATTAGCCCTCTCATTAGGTTTTCTCTTTAGTAATTCATTCTAAATGATATTCTCTAAACGCAACAGAAGATCAATTATGAAATAATATTTTCTAAATCCGGTGTGCTGCAGTTGATTTTAATGATACTCGTGAATCCATAACAATCGGTAGTTGTTTCAATAGCTCCCGAAAGTAATTCAAAGCAATTTTCAAGTTGCTTTTAAAAGAGACACAATAATTGTTTCTTTTCTAATACTGAAATATTCTCTGGTTTAAAAAAAGTGATAGGTTCAGCGAAAATGTACAAGTAAATATTCATGGAATTATTAGAGATATCGAAATGAAAGGTAGGTTTTTCAGTAAATTGCTTATTTAATTTTTTTTAACAATTTTTAACCAGAAGTAATGCTAGTTTTAAAATTTGTAATGAAACACCTTGTATATTATTTTAGTTTCAAATATAAAATTTGCAAGAATTAGTTGAAAGAATTCCTAAGAGATTTAGAGAATTCCACCTGAAATAGGTAATATCCAATGATACAAGAGAGTTTACAAACCGACTAGCATGTTGTTCAAGTAAACGGTGCTCTCATCATTTAATACAGTAAATTAAATTTCTGTCTACATGGTACATACTTTTATTTTATTTCACTGTTTTGATATTCATTCAGTTTTAGTTAATAATATGATTATTACTTTTTTAATACACTAGTAATTATTAGTTGTTCCTTTTCTTATGATACTTTTTTTGTTTTGTTGACATTGACATTAATGTATTTTTGTGTACTCGCAACAAAATGCTTTATTCAAAACTAAAATAATATATAGAATGTTTCATTACATATTTAAAAATAGATATTACTTCAGGCTAAATTGGAAGGAGATATTTACTTCAAATTCTTCCAAAAAAGTAAATAGAATTTTATTATTAAAATTGTTAGTGTTTAGAAGATATTCAGTGAAAAAAGAGGTGTTTAAAAATGGGCCTGCCAGAATTTGACTTAAGGAATGAATTATGGAATTTGAAAATGAGATTTTTGTAAATAATTTTGTTACTTTGAATATGATATACGGTTTTTTTTTTGGTTGTTTGAGTTACTTGAAGATAATAATAACTTTGATTAAAACACTTAGAACCTTTCTTCAATATTTTATTTTTATCCAGATGCACATTTCGGACACAAAGTGTCCATTATCAATGGTTTGATACAAGGTATCAATAAATAAAATATTGAAGAAAGGTTCTAAGTGTTTTAATCAAAATTTAAACACTTATAAAAAAATTAAAACACTTAGAACCTTTCTTCAATATTTTATTTTTATCCAGATGCACATTTCTGGATAAAAATAAAATATTGAAGAAAGGTTCTAAGTGTTTTAATCAAAATGATATACGGTATTTCTAAAATATTAAAATAAATATAATAAATGAGTTAAATGTAGGAAAATTAAAAATTAAACAAATCTATGGAAACTTCCAACAGTTAATATCTGTTATTTAAAAATAAACTGACCAAGAAATATAAAAGTTCAACAATATTTTTTTTTAGCAGAGAGGAAGTGGAAACACAAAGAAACTCGTTAAAACATTATTTAAAGTATTTTACATTTTTACACCTAAACATACAATCGCTTAAAAAAAAGGAATTTATATCGAATCAGAACATCTTTCTGCAAGTGAGCATTGGTTGGAAGGCATGAAAATGTCTCGTATTTCCATACATGGATTCATACATGCTATATCATTTTGCAGACCCCGATTCAAACATGGCGGTGTCGCAATATTTGTAAGAAATACCTTAATTATATTAATAAATAACAAGGGATTGTCTATTGTAGCCACCAGGTTACTCTTACCCCCTCAGATTCGACACACTCCGGGTGGAGAATTTGGGGAATTATCCATGGGGCAACATGCCTAAGTTTCTTCTTTAGAAATTTGATTCCTAAAATTAGAGCACAAATTAACGAAAGTGTCCACGCACTGGGGCTTAAGGGTATAACTGTTTCTGTAATTCGGGGCATTGGGGATAACACAGGGATGTCTTCTAATTTCAGTCTTTATAATGAATGGTAAAATTGTTTATGTTGTAGTTCTCCAGTTTTTGTGTCGATGCACTAATAAACACAGGGCTTCCAGATATTGCTTTAATTTTCGGAATTTTAATGTCTTTGTAGAATATCTGGCACTCGTCTGGCTCGATCAAGAAGACACCTTGAAGTTTTGTTGTTTCCTCATGGTTGGAACATGTGATTTTAAGGGTTTCTTTCTTAGGCATATATCATTTAGAGGCCAAATTTTAGAATTACATTTTGATTTTAATAGGTACCTAATATTCGGTATTATTGTTACATATTCTGATTTGTACTTTGCAGGTATTGGATGTAAAGCGTAAAGGTCAAATGAATGTTCGTAATTTATTGGAAGATGAAGAAAATAATGAATTTTTGTTTTGTCAATTTTGCAATTAACTGTCATTACAGATTCAAAGTCAAAAATATTTTCTAATTTCATTTCGAAAGGTAGTTCCTCTTGGAAATGGATAGAGATTTTTTCTAATTCGTCAAATAAATTCTGAGGTCTTATTATATCTGGGTTTAAGACTCTTAATTTGCAGAACGTTATTGAGTTAATAATTTTGTGTAGTATATTTCTAATTGTACCAAAAAGTAAAAGCATCTGATTATATAGGTCTTTCGCATACAGAATATGTTGGTGGTCAATATCTTCTTTAAAAATTGCATGTAATTGCATTATTCTAGATTGTAGAGTATTTTGGTGTGCAATGTCCTGAAGAGTATTATTAAAATTCTTTATTATTTTTGAGTTTACGCTATATCCAAATTTTATCTGATTTTGTAAATTATTTTGGTTGCTTGCCAAATGTTCTAAAATTTCGTTTATTCTTTTCTCGTCACGGGCGTCCATATTACCGCTTATCGATTTAATGATAGTGCCTAATCCATCTATCAAGCCTCTTTTAGTTCTTTTGGGTGAAACATTTAATTGATTAGTATTAATTTGATCAATAATATCATTTCTGGTGTAATTTACCAATTTATTATAGTTCTGAAATTCTCGTTTAAATTATTTGGAAATATTGCTCATAGTACTTATCAAGAATTCATATTGATAATTTAGATTTTCATATTCATTATATATGGGTTTAAGGGGGAATTACTCTTTAGAAAATTCGACAATTAATTTTTTTTTTTGCATTTTATTATAGTCTGGGGTTCTGAGACTGTGTTTCGAAAATATTAATTTGAAATTCGTAGAACTCCCATAGTAACACAAGCTTAGGCTGCGGCGCGGTACTTAGACCGTCGACTGTTATACCTCGACTGTTTTTCTGTTTTATAGTCCCCCCTTGTCTCTATGGTCCCCCCTTGTATCTATGGCCCCGGTACAGCTGATTAAGGGTAAGTTACTCAAATCAGTTGTTATCCACCGTAAGTTCAACCGTATCAGTACTAAATGTATTGCAAACTTTGAACGCGTTTTTCTCGGAACGACATTTTGCAAGACGGGCGCACGTTTTTCTCAAAAACTATTGAACCGATTCACTTGCGGGTTGGCACACATATTGAAGGAACCTTCACTTATGGTTGGATCTATGATTATTTTGATAGCTTGTATATTTCACTTTCAATCTGATGTTTTAGTTGAACATTTTTTGGAAAAATTGAACTTTGATCTTTAAACAGCTGCCGTTTCTATAAAAATATGTGTATTTGTTTAGTTCTAGATCGGACGATAACTACACTCATATAGATTGAAAAACAAAATTGTTTTTTTATTTTAGACGATTAGCATCGCCACAACCCGTGCGCCCGATGGGACGAGCGTCTCACGCCGCGACATACATAACAGCGCATAACTTGTATACATTTCGATTAAGTAATTCAATAAAATTTATATTGTTAGTTTAAACATGTCTTAATATGAGTGAAAAATCCCAAAACGGTAGGTTTGATAGTTTTCACAGAAATAATTCATAAAAATTACTCTCAAAACGGGCTTCAGGAGAGTAATACCCCCTTAATATCATAATGATATACTATCGTATGCTTGGTTTTTTCAAGCTTTGCTGTGCCTAAATTCACAGGAATTAATCCGATATTTTCGGTGATATTTTTAACTTCAAAACATATTACAAGCGGAAGGAAGATCAATCTGAAATGAATTATTTTTTGTTTACTAATTTTTGGAATGTTCAGATTTAGTATAGTTCTCAAAAAATGACTTTCTGTGCTGGACTAAACTAGGATTTGGAATTATCGAAGATGATGGCCCTGGTACTTCATCATCAATTTTTGGTGTACCAAAATAGATGTTTATTTGTAATTTAGAATTTTGGAAGATATAATTTATCATAGCTTTAACTGAAATATAGTCTAATTGATCTAGACCACAACCTAATTTGGGAATTGCTTATTTAGTGATGTTTTTGTCTAAACAGAATAGTTTTAAATTTATCAATGTATTAAACAAATATTCTAAAGTGGGTTTGTCGAAATAATTTTCTTTAGTGATCAAATAAATAATATATCTACCTTCTTCTTTAATATGACAGAGAGAATATAATTTTGCATTCTGTTTTGATAAATCTCTAATTTTACCAAATCTTGATTTAAATTCACGTGCTATTCCTGCACTCATTTTACAATCTCTACTCACACAGTGAGCGAGTGAGTATTCTAAAGGGGCATTGAATAAATCATCTGAAATTTCTCTTACATTTTCATTGTTTATTTCTTTATTATTACTTAAAATCTCAATAAATGTTTCAAAATTTGGAGTTTGTTTTAAATTAGATATTTTGACTCTGGGACGTTTAATATTTGACAAATTAATTTTACTAGATTGATTATGATGTCTGGTTTCTATTTCTGCTGTTTTACGATTAGGATCAGTAGCTTGAATGTTTTCTTTTTGATATTTATTTTTAGATTTGATTGTTTTTGTTTGTTTTAAATAAATACTTTTTCTGGAATTTCCGGGACTTCCTCTCGCATTAAGTTATGTTTTTCAATAGTTTTTGTTTTATTCTCATTTATTGTTTCGTTTATTTGTTCATACAACAATTTGACTTTAGTTTTATGTTTTTCTACATAATTGTTTGTAATTAAGGTTTCTAAGTTGAGGTCTAAAAGAGATTCATTATCAATGTGCCCCGAAATAATTTCAGAAGGTTTTAATTTTGTAGTCGAATGGATAGAATTATTATATGCTAATACGGCGTATAAGGTTTTAATTTCTATTGGTTCTTTTTTAAATGTGTCTTGGTTATTAAGGAGCCGTATGTGTTCAATAATTGTTGAATGTACACGTTCTATTATTGCATTAGATTCTGGGTGTTGGGAACTAATAAAATGAATTTTGATTTTATGAATTTCCAAAAGTTCTCTAATAACCGTGTTCTTAAATTCCAAATGAATATCCGAAGTAATTAATTTAGGGATTCCATGGTGACAAAAGAATTTTATTAAATTATTTGCCACTTCAACAGCTTGGTAAGAATTTAATTTGTAAAGTTGCGTATATTTAGAAAATGAATCAATTATAGTAAGAAATTTGGAACTTTCAAGGGCAATAGAATCTATATGAATTATTTCAAATGGTTTCATAGCTGTTGGGGTGTGATTAAATTTTAATTTAAGTGGTTTGCGATCATATTTAGAAACTAAACAGACTTCACAATCTTTAATATATTCTTGGATTGATTTCCTCATACTTGGCCAATAATATATCCGTTTGAGTTTTAATTCAGTTTCATCGATGCCTCGATGATTTGTTTTTCCCTCATGATAATTTTAGATAATTATTTCCAATATATCGTTATTATTTTCAACGTCCGTAAGCAAATTATTACATTTAGTCATTTTAAGTTCTGAATTTTTAAAATAATTTTGGAGAATGCTATTGAATTTTTCATAAATAAGACTTTTGAAGAATAGGTAATAATTTATTTTGGGGACAATATATTCTTTTACAAAACTAATGACTTCATTTACTAAATTTCTTTTAGAAAATTGAACAATAAATTAGTAATTTTTGGTTTAGATGATGAATGTTCCACCTCTGTAATTATAATTTGGTTATCACCAACGTTGACCGGTTTATCCAATATTGGTATACCAAAGATAGGGTTTTCCGAATTTGAATGAATTGTAGCGCCATCATTTTCAATTTTATTTATACAAGTAGTTCTACAACTGATGACGGATCATTTTCAATCTCATCAAAATTTTTCAAATATTCTTTTAAATTTTGGGCATATTCTCGTTAACATTTAGTTCGATCCTAGATAGTGCGTCAGCATTTTTGTTTAAAGTATAAACAACCTTTGACTTCGTTTATTACATTCCAAACGCATTTAGTTGAATTATTTGCGTTCTCAATCTTTGATTTGTAGTATTGAGAACGTTGTTGAATTAATAATTTGTTGTATAGTTTTTTTGTGGTTTTGTATGAGTTTAAGTATTTTGTGTCATATCGTGATATTATATAAAGTAAATCAAGCTCATGTTTACATTTTAAAAGTTCATCAGAAGTAGTCATTTTTGTAAGTTTTGATTTTTTTGGAAAGCATTTTACTGGGAAACATTTATCCATGGCGGCGCTAAAAATTCTACTGAATATACTCCACTGTGCATTAACATTTGAATCATCTGCGAGATAAATACTGTTCCAATTTTCATTTTGCATTTCTGTTCTACATTTATTTAAATTGTCTTCACTGAATACTCTTTTTCGAGTTTTATTGTGTATAGTTTTTGTGTTCAGAGTAAATTCAAGTTTTAGTCCTAAATGGTCCGATAAATGCATGTTTATTATACTACCCACACAGATATCCAACTGATTAACAAATATGTTATCAATGCATGTTTGAGAAATATGCGTGATTCTTGTTGGTTCATTAAATACACTACAAAATCCATAACTTCTAAGTGCTTGAAGAAAATTATGTTTATGTGGTGTGTTAACAAGAAGATTAATATTAAAATCCCCCGCAATAAATCTTAGCTTATTTTCTTTACTTATTAATGTTAAAAACTGATCAAGTGTTATAAAAAAGTCGTCAATACAAGAGTTGGGTTGCCTATATAATACTGCAACGATAAAGTTATTTACATTAATGGCAGTGCATTCAAAAATGTATGGTTTGCTTATGTTAGTTACATTGTGAAGTTCTTGGTATTCCAATCCATTTTTGGTGTATATTCCAACGCCTCCGTGCTGATTATATTTCCTACAGTAAGCTGCTGACAAGGTGAAATTTTCAATTACTGTTGATTCCAATTGTTCTCTGTTTTTCCAGTGTTCGGTTATACAGACAATGTCACAGTTGATTTTGTTTAATTCTTCACTTAGAATGTCATTGCAATTTCCAATCGACTGCACATTTTGATGAACAATTATTGTACTTGAGGTTGTGAATTTATTTGACTTAGCGGATGGTTCCGAGCCCATCTTTTCTTGAGATGAAATTTTGGCATCAGCACAAGTAAAAATTTACTAGCAGAAGACGTTAAAATCTCGTATTTTAGGAAAAACGAGTGTTAGTATTCAAGCTATTCTGAAGAAAGTGGTTGTCTAGTGTATTGCACCGACATTTCCATCTGATAAACAAATTGAGGGGCACATACAATCCCGATGATTGGAGGCTTTTTATTGATTTTTATAATTGTTTGCACAGGGTTTTTTCATGCCCATTTTGTTCAAATGACGGAAATCTACGAAAATCTTAAAGTATTGCTTGAAAAAATCAAATACAATGATCATAGTTGGAAAATTTGTGGGGATTTGAAAATTGTGGGATTTTTACTAGAACAGAATTCAAGGAGAAAGCAAAAGAACTGGATAAGTAGAGATAATTTAACTCCCATATCAAAAAGCCTTGTTGATCCACAAAAATGTTGTTATCTCCACTGCATATTAAACTAGAATTAATTAAACAATACGTTAAAGCTTTAAATAAAGAGGGAGACTGTTTCAAATACCTTCGTAGAAAATTTCCCGCTATCTCAGATGCAAAATTAAAGGAAGGAATTTTTTGTCGGTCCTCAATTAAGGAGATTAATGATAGATCAAGAATTTGTTAATACCGTGACCGAAACTGAGAAAAATGCATGGATTTCATTTGTTAATGTTATTGAAGGCTTTTTGGGAAACAACAAGGAAATTGTGAAAAACATGCTACAGAAATTTATGGAATTGAGATGAAATATGATCATAAATGTTCACTTTTCTAATTGCATCTTGATTACTTCCTCGGAAATCTTGGTGATGTGAGTGAGAAACAAGGTGAGAGGTTCAGGTATCAAGATCGGTGGAATGTTTCAATGATGGCTGATTACTGCTAGTCAGTAAAAAGGAACTTGAATTCATTAGGCGAATCATCAAGACAGTTTAAGTAGTTACATGTTTCCTACTAATAAGTTTGGGATGATTTTAAAATTTAAACTGAAAAAAAATATATTACTGTTACATGTATTCAAATGTATTCAAATGTGATACATTTGAATACATGTAACAGTAATATATTTTTTTTCAGTTTAAATTTTAAAATCATCCCAAACTTAATATTCTATATAAATATCAAGATGGACAGAAACCAACGGTCGATAGCCCAAACGGACAGACTAACCATATTGATTATTACTTGTATGTTTCTTTACATTGTATATATGTTACAATTGTTCAAATAAAGATGTTATTCTCTCTCTATCAGGCGAATTATTGAGGTAACTGGTTATGTTATAGTTTTTCTACTCTTTATCATATTTCAATATATGTCCTGTATAGACTGAATATATTTTGTATCTATATAAAACCGAATATCAGAATTAATATTGATTTATTATTGTAACTGTATTTTGTAATCGTAATTCAATTTTGAATGTGTCCCATATTACAGATTCAAATATGCCTCAGCAGAATTTTTTCGAATTATATAAATTACCAAATGTATAGAAATACAATGCTGGCGAGTTTAAACTCGTAAATCAAAACCGAATTAAATGTCCACACACACAAAAAAAGCGTAATTCGACGATGCCTCGCTGTTATAATCAATAAAGACCAAGATGAATTACGAACATTGAATAATAGTGTGGAATTGCAAAAAGTATTTTTAAGCTTGCCATACATCAAAAATTTAAAAACATATAATTGGAAGGTATTTCTGTTAGGAATGGGGGAACATAATTCAAAACGAAAACAAATTTAGTGTTTTGTACGTGTGTCCTCTTTCTTCTAAAAATAATAGCGCCGTCCATTTTTTACAACTTTATCATACAACGTAACTCGTATTGTTTAATAACATTTATTATTTATTCGCCAGACATAAATTTAAATAACGGATTACAAGGTTGATACGCTTTAATCCCACACATTTGATAAACGTTCCGAGTTAATTAAGGCGCCGGCAGAGCTCTCCTTGACAGGAAGCAGGGTATAATTAGAAGCAGAAAAATTAATTTAACGGCGCACACTTTTCAGTCACAAACTGGAAAATTTACATGTCGTTACCTATTATACAAGAACGCCCATTTTATCGGACACTTACGAAACGCCAGCGAGGGTCTTCTGCTGCTAATAAAAACGCGGAGTTATTGCGTCCAGGGAGCGGACCCGGCGCGCATCTGCTTGTTCTTTTGTAGATGGTAAAAAGAGGCACACGGCCATTAAATCGATTGTGAAACGAAATTTTCTAAAACGGGGAAGTGAGTGAATTGAGTCGCTTCAATTCATCCTAAACGCACAAGTGTACGCGCGATCGTGCATGCGTTAAATTTGTCGTCCAATTTTTTATTCGGATGAAATACCATTTATTTTAGATTTGTTTATTTTTCGTTGTTTAAATATTTTCCTTTGTATTAACAGAATAAATCAATTTTTCAGGTGTTAAAATTTAAAAAAAACAGCTGTTATATTACAAATTAACTTCTGAACAATGTAAGTGTCAGTATGGGCGCAATTTTAATAGTAGAATAAAAGAACACAATTAATCCATCCAACTAAAAGAAAATAATTCTACATTTGCAAAATATTAAATTCAAAATGGACATACATTTGACGAGAATTTACTTCAGGTATTCATTTCGCTGAAAAACTAACCTAAATGGATACAATCCACTTCTCGGCTTCTGAGTGTATGTTACCATTTCTTGGAGATCTTTACTTTAATGCCATTTTCAAGGTCAGTGAGAACTTCCAGTAATATATTCTCAGAGTATAGGTTAAGTAGAAGGGGCTATATTACACAATCTTGTCTCACCCCTCTACAGATCTTTACAGTGTTCGTAGTTTCGTTTTCAAATCTTACTTGGGTTGCTTGGTTCTTGTATAGGCTTTCGATGCCTTTCTGATCAATGTCCGATTTTTTTAATTATATCGATGAGTTTATGATGTTGCACTCTGCCAAACGCCTTCTCATAGTCTACAAAGCATAGACATACAGTTTTCTCTTATACCCAGTCCTTGCCAAAAGCCAAACTGTGTATCACTGATTGTGCTTTCGCATTTCATATATACTCTTTGATAAATGATTTTAAGAAACAATTTTAAAGTAGGACTCATGACGCTAATAAGTATATATTCATTTTTTGGCATTTATTTTCTTTAAAAAAAGAGATAATAATAGCGGAAATTGAAACAAGAGAGAAAGAAGAGGAAATTATGAAAGCCAAGATTATGAAGAATACAAAGAGAGAGAAAAAGAAGTAAAAATATAGGTACAAAAGTCCAAACAAGAATCATGGACGGAACTTGATAGGAAGATGAGCGAAAATTATCGGGATAATCAGAAATTATACTAAGGAACATTAAAACAATTAAAACAAAAAAAAGAAAGGACACAGTCCGATGAACATAAAAAGAAAAGCGCAGAAAGATAGTGACAAATGAGGATTAAATAATGCAAAGATGGAAACAATACTTTGAGAAGCTGACAGGTACAGAAACACAGACTAAAAGAAAACTGCAAGCGGACAACCAAATGGACAGCGATATGGACGAAGCTGAAGAAATTACGGAAGAAGAGACAAAAGAGAGAAGCTATAAAAAAACTGAAGAATGGAAAATCACCAGGCAAAGATGAAATAACACCAGAAATGATTAAACACATGAACGAAATGGGAGTTAGAAATCTGACAGAATTAATGAATGAAATATTAGAAAAGGTAAAGATACTTACAGAGTAGAATATAGGAATCATTCTACCCATGTACAAGAAAGGAGACAAGAGGAACTGCAGTAATTATAATAAGCATATCAGGTAAAGTAATGGCAAGAATACTTGAAAAAAGAATCAGAGAAGAAGCACCCAAAATTTAATTTTCATACTGAGATTAGTAAGCGAAAAATAATAAAGAAGAACAGAGAGGCACATGTATGTTTTGTTGACCTAGAAAAAGCATTCGAAAGAGTAAAGAGAGAAGACATATAGAAAACTTTAGAAGATATGGGAATAGGAAAGAAAATAATCGGAACAATCGAAGTCATGTATGAAAATAACAATAACATCGTAAGAACCAATAACAAGGAATCAAAAGAGTTCATAACAAGAATAGGAGCTAAGCAAGGATGTATCCTAAGCCCCCTCCTGTTAACACTAATGCTAGATTCTGCGGACGGAAATTACCGAAAAATACTTACTACAATATATGCAAATACTAAACAGGGAAATTTAGTGAAGTAAGACACTTGTTCTATAGGTTTATTATCTGATTCCATCAAGATTGTAGCGCAACAAGTATCAATTATACTAAACAGGGAATTTGCAATCATAAATACGAAGATAAACTTACAAAAGACAAAATCATTGGTAATGATAAAGGAGCGTAAAATACACAATATCACGATAGGACAAGTAGAAAGCTATAAATACCTGGGGACAATAGTCGAAAGGAATGGTAAGTTAGACAAAGAAATAGAAGGCAAAGTAGGAAAAACTGGGAAACTATACAATATAATAGGTTGTCCGGAAAGTTCGTGCCGATTTTCAGTAGGTAGCAGGAGAGCAGACCTGAATATAGCACACTTATTGAAAACAAATGACATATGTACATATTCTAAAAGAGATAACTTCAGGCCATGTTTGAAAAAAAAATGATTACGATTCGTTAATTTTTATCAGTTTTATACGCCTTAGAATATGGCAGCAAATAAAGTGCATTATAGGCATTTAATGCTTTTCTTCTTCCGAAAGAACAAAAATGCCACAGAAGCGGCAAATAAGATATGCGCTGTTTATGGTGAAGGTGCTGTAACAGAAAGAGTAATAAGTAATAAAGTAATGAATCAAGATCTATGGATCGAAATCATCACTAATTTAGTTATGAAAATACAAGTCCCTATAAGAAGTGAGGAAAAGTTGTATTAATTGGCAGAGTTTTTTGGGAGCAGTTTGAAATTGGCGCATTATAATAAAGACACTGGAAAATGCATCTTCTAATTGTTGACAAAATTTGACTCAACTGAGAGATTTTTACCTCTTTGAAATTAGTACCTTATGCCGTAATCCACTGGAATTGTTTATATTAATTGTTGAGAGTTTTTATTATTTATAAATTATTAATTGAGATGGTATCTGCCACATTAATTATATATATGACTTAAGTGAATTATGGAAAAAAATTGATTCCACTTCACTGTTAATATGAAACTAAGCTTTACAATTTGGAAGTCGATTGGTGTGAAAGATTACTTATAAGGGTTTTTATATTATTCATCTGCCTGATGAAGCCACAGTGTGGTGAAACAATTGTAGTAGTATATCTACAAATAAAGTAAAATTCTGAACAGTCGGGTTTTTATTTAATAATTGCGATTTTTTAATTCAAATTCTAAGCTTTCCCCACAAAAGCTCATCCTAATTTGGAGAAGCTTCTGATTTAAAATTAATTTTTGTACATATGTTGATGATTTTACGACTATTAAGCGATTTTTCCAAAAAATTGTAGTAAAAGAAAATAACTAAAAGGTATCCTAAAGTTAAATAAAAAAACACAGTTTTTAGTTTTTAGATTTAAATTCATAAAGTACATAGGATATTTTTGGAATAACACATCAGTCAAATGTCTTCAATGGCTTTGCTGGCATATTTTCCATGGCCATTCTGTATAAATGTGACTGAATTTCGTTGAATTTTCTGCTGCAATGCAGGCGTAGTTATGAGCATGTTGCCATAGAACATTAACTTTAAATAACTCCATAAAAACTCTTTTCTCTTGTTGTATTAATTGAATTTTGTAAGCATGGAGACACAGGCTTTTTGTCAGTAGAGAGCTGTAGAGAGGTTCTTGCAATTTGCAATTCTTGGCAACGGCGCTGAATTGATGTTCTGGGATTTTCACCAACACTTACGAATTGCTTTGATATTGACATTTAAACGGTTAATTTTTGGACGACCACTGTGTTTAGCGTCTCCTGCTGATCCAGTCTTTCTAAATTTTTGAATTAAACTGTTCACAGTTGAAGTTAAAACACTATGCGACCATATTCTGAACAAAATTTTCGAATTTTGGCCATCAAATTTTCATTATTTTTGAGATAATGAAAAGATGAATGAAAACACGTTGTTATATCGTGTTACGCTCCATTTTCGCTAAACCTAAACTATCCGCTGTCTAATTGTTATTTTTTCACGGTTGCCAAATTTTGCTTTAATTTTGGGACACCCATTACAAAGAGCAATTTTTTTTATAAGCCAGCTCTTTCTCTGATCTAAAATTTTGTAATTTTCACATTTCTACAAACTTATGATTAGATATCGTTCTCCGTCAACAACAGCCATGGACCAGTTTCAATCTTTTTGGATCTTATCAGCGTAGCGCAGTTGGAGATAGGGAATCGACTTCAATGTCGGTGGTTATCTACCCATTTGGGGTCTACTGTAATGTTTAGATAATAGATGGCACCTTTATGGTTTTATCGTACTTATGATTAGGTTTCTCCCGCTCTTGTTAGCCCTGACCTCGTCCTGCATACTGGTTGTAACCGCATCTTAGGTGAGGTTGCTCAGGTTACCGGGATTCACAACCTCATATGAGGTTTCGTAGAAGTGAGAGCCGGCATTGAGTAGGAGAGGTTATGCGACGCTAACTGGGTATACCACTACCCTGCTTGAACCCCTGTTTTGTTTTTAGTTCATTGTAATTTGTTTGAACAATTTGAACAATACACAATAGTAGTAATAGAAAACTACGGCAGTTTATTGTTAAGCTTTTTGCAACGAAAATTATTTAAATCAAACAAGTTCTAAGTTCCAAAAGTCTTTAATTTGAAGGAAAATAATGTTGTAAATTTATTTTGTGAAGATTTTAACATTTTTTCGACTCTCACTCCATTTTTTTTTCAAAATATCTTATAGTAAATATGAATGCATTCTTGAGTAATGTAAAGATTATATTAATTTGCGGAAGTGGTTCGCTCGGTTCAAAGCTGGAAATTTTGACCTTGAAGATCAAGAACGCGCGGGTACACCACATAGAACGATATGACAAAAGCAGAAATCGAGAATAACCCACACTCAACATTACATCAAATAGCAGGAATGCTAAATAAATCAAAATCAACTATCCACGACCATATTGTGAAGCGTGGCTACGTAAACATCTTGATGTATGGGTTTCGAATTATTTAACGGAGAAAAGTCTGTTGGATCGCATCTCCATTTGAGACATGCTTTATAAACGCAACGAGGAGACAGCATTTCTGAAGCAATTAGTGACGGGGAATGAAAATTGGATAATTTATAAAAGTGTTTAGCTTAAAAGGTCTTGGGGAAAGCGTGATGAACCACCTTCAATTACCCCAAAAGCCGGTCTTCATTCAAAGAAGGTAATGCTCTGTGTCTGGTGGGATTGGAAAGGAATCCTTTATTATGAGCTTTTACCAAATAATGAAACAATAAATTCTGAAAAGTATTGCTCTCATTTAGAGAAACGGCCTCATATGTCTTTGACAACTCGACAAAAATTGTTGGAGTTTGGTTGGGATGTTTTACCCTATTCATCGTATTCTCTAGACCTCGCGCCCTCGGATTTCCACCCTTTACAATCATTGCAAAATTCCCTTAATGGGAAAAATGTTAACTCTTTGGTTTAGATAAACACTTCTTTAGACATTTTTTTGCCGAAAAACCTAAGAGGTTCTGGAAGGAGGATACCAAAATTTAAATGAGCTGTGTTTCAATTTTCCTTAAAAATCGGCATGAACTTTCCGGACAACCCAATATTTGGTAAGAAGGAAATACTTAAGGAAATAAAAACAGAAATAGTATAAAAAGTAATAAGACTTACGCTAACATATAGCAGTGAAACCTAATGACGGAGTAACAAAAAGGGAGATTAAACGCAACAAAGACGAGATTTCTTAGGAAGATAGAAAACAAGACAAAACTAGACAAGGTACATAATGAGACAATTAGACTGAACCTAAATATCGAGCCAATCAATTAATATGAAACAAGAATATAAGGGAGGAACTAGAGAGGAAGACTGAGAAAAACATAGAAAGATGGAATCAGAGATGCAATAGAGAGCAGGGGAATGGTTTGGGAAGAAGCAAAACATCTAACACAAGACATCAAGGGATGGAAAGAGACATACAGATTAAACGGATGTTAAGATGACTATGTATAAATATGTAAACCGCCTTACGCCGAAAGGTAAAAAGGAGTAAGATTAGGATAACATATTTTAATTAAGGGAATGAAGGTTGATGACAGCCATTGGATAGAGTAATAGCCAGCCTATTGATTTTGTTGAATATTTTGTGGAGCACGTCTATGCCTTTTTCATGGAGTATTTCTGATGTAATTTCATTCGGGCCTGCAGCCTTGTTGTTTCTTGCAGTATTTATAGCTCTTTCAATTCCAGTTGTTATCGGTCTCGACGTCAATATTGTTATTGCTTGGTGCTTTGTCTGCAAAAAGATTCTTAATGTATTGTTCCCAAACTTCCATTTTCTTTTCACTACCTAGTATTTTTTCGTTCTTCCGATTAACTAGTATGGTGAGGTTAGATTTTCTGACAACACCTGCATTTTCTTTTAGTTTTTTATGTAAATTGAAGTCATCATGCACTACATGCAATTTTTCGATTTTTCTACATTTTTCGCTTTTCTAATCTTAGTTCTAGTTCGTTTTTGGACCTTTTGGTCATCCACGTTTGTTTTCTGTCTTTCGTTTTAAGACCTATTTTATTATTTGAGGTACTTATCAGAATATCGTTCATTTTATCCCATAGGCAGGTTATGTCTTCTTCTTGTATATTTCTTGGTATATTCTTCTCATTTTTTAAGCTGATTTCATCTGCTTTTATTTTTTCTGGTTTGGGCTTGTTAAGGTTAATTATATTTTTTGGAGATGGCGTTGGTTTTGCAAGCTTGTTCCTGTTGGTTGCTAGGAGTGAGTGATCAGATGGGAAGTTTGCACTAGGGTAGGTACATGCCTTTGTAATAGATAACCCAAATCTTTTGTGGATCATTATAAAGTCTATTTGGTTCCGGACTATATTGTTTATCAGCGGGCGATTTCCACGTAAAACTAGCTGTTGCTAACTTTCATATCATCTTCTTAGCAAAATTGTAAAAGTCGGTCTCCGTTTCTATTTCTGACTTCCAGTCCATAGGGACCGACTAGGTCTTCAAATCTTTCGTTTCGAAACTTTGAGTTAAAATCTCCCATGATTACATTTATATCTTGTTTCTTTGTAGACTGCATAGGATGTTTTATATCGCAGCAAAAACAAAAAACTGTTCGATTTGCTCATATGTTGCATCAGTTGTTGGGGCATATACATGTATGATATTTAGGTTGTCAGGTCTGGTGTTGATTCTTATTCTGTCGGAATAAGGAATAAAGATGATTATGTGTTTTTACAAGATGTTCAGAGATAAAAAATCCGACTCATCTTCTGTGGTTCTCATCTTGGTTACCAGAATAGTAGAGGGTGCCACCAGTAGTTACGCTCTTCCCAAAACCGGGCCACCCTGTCTCAACTATGCCTAGTATGTCTATGTTAAACCTTTTAAACCTTCTGTGGTTCTCATCTTGGTTACCAGAATAGTAGAGGGTGCCACCAGTAGTTACGCTCTTCCCAAAACCGGGCCACCCTGTCTCAACTATGCCTAGTATGTCTATGTTAAACCTTTTAAACCTTCTGGTTTCTTGACTTAGTTTTGCCAGTTTTCCAGCTTCGTATAGGCTACAGACGTTTAGGTTATATATGTACTGGTCACTTAAATTTTCCCAGGTACTATATATAAGAAAAATCATGCATTTGATGAATAGTGATTAAGACATTAACTTTCAATTAAGTCGATAAAGCAGACACATAAGTTATCTATAGAATAACAAAGAAAAAGAAATGAGGTAAGTCTGACGTTGAGTTTAGACGTCTTTAATCGGCTGAATAATGTTTTAAAGTTAGCTTTAAATATTTGGTAACAGTCTTTTTCCTAAATTGTACCACTCTGTAGTTTTCTAAATCGTGCTGGTATGGTTTAATGTATTATATATGATTTATTTTTGTAGTATGAAAAGCTGCACCTAATAATAAATGAGAAATAGAGACAGAAATATAATAAAACTAATAGAAAACGATTGGTATTATTTTCTTTCGAATAATGCTAATTTAGAAAACATGATCTAAAACTAGTTTGTGGATTTAGATTAGCCTCTATTTTTCTTTAATAAACTTTATCCATTCTCGCCTATCTCTTATTATTATTTTAGCATCCGAACAGTTTTGTCCTCTTTTGTTTAAGGTTCTTCTGTATTATTTTTTTTACATCTCCTTGGTCTTCTTCTATTCTTCCAGTCAATCGTGTTTCTTATATTTGTTTTACCGGTGTGCTGTCCTGTGCTCTGTGTATTTTTGTATATCCCCATCATCATAGTTATATATTTCTCAAATAATCTGATATTTAATTTAGCTCTTATAATTTCATTTTTAATAACTATTTTCTATAACTCTAAGCCATCTATTAGACAGCTGATGAATTCCATCTTGTAAAAGTGTTACGCCTTTGGACACGATAAAGTCGTTAAGGTAATTTTGGATCTCATCCACTGATTGAATATGCACATAAGACAATGCGTGTTGCATCGACCGGAATAAGTGGTGATCAGATGGAGCAATATCTGGTGAATATGCCGGGTGCTATAAGACATCCCAGCCAAAACTCATTATGATGTCTTTTGTATTGGAAGCAATCTGTGGCCTGGCGTTGTCATGTCATATTTTCACTAGATGTTCTCCTTTGTCAGTATAAGGCCAATCATTCCAATTCTTGATTCAATCAGATTAATTGGCGTTAGCATTCCGCAGCAACAACTCATAATAAAGCACACCCTTCATATCACATTAAATGCAGAGGAGAATCTTCTTTTCGAAGTGATTACGTCATCACCCGAAATGATTTATAATATAAATATAATGTATAAGAAAGACTTTCGACACTATATTGGACAGAGGAAGATACGCTGCCACTCTATGATTTCTGTTGGTTTCAGTGAGTTTATGCTGTACCTATTTTTCTTTCTTCTAGATCTTTCTCATTTTATGTCGGCATTTGGAAAACAATTTGTGGGTTACGCTTAGGTGTTCTGCAAGCTCTTTCTATATTTTTACCAAATTTGCAGCGAGCATCATCTCCAACTCATCGTTATCGTCACTTTATGTTTCAAAATGGTACGTGCAGTTACCGAAACTTGAGTCACAAAAATAAATTTTATTAAATGGACTTCCATTAAATTAATATTATTATTATTATTAAATATAATCTTTCGTGGATGCAATTATTACTTTAAAATGCAAATGTTGTGTTGAAGATGGAAGAATAGATAAATGGAGAGTCTTACGGTTCTGCTACACAGTATTGTGGAGGGGAATGCTGTATATTTTTCACTAGGGTTGTGAAAGAGGATTGCTTGGGTTTTGATCAAATTGATACCGTCTCTCCAAGAGCGAAGAGAGGCTGGTGCCTTGTAGTCCAAAATGTTGTATCATTCGAATACTGTTTATTTTGGTGCAGATGGTTCTGAAGGAGTTGGTCACATACATGTTAAATAATGAAGATGAGACAACTGAACTCTGTAGTACATCATATCTTGAAGGAAATTGTAGATATCGTTCTGTTCCACAGACGACAGTTATTGCGATGGGAATGGATATAAGGTATGAGGAAGTCAAGTTTTCTAAAAAAAGTTGAACAAAATGGTTTTGGTGCCAGAACGAGGTTGGTGCCGGGTCAGTCATGTATTTTTTGTATTCGACAATATAAATTGAAGTTGCTTTTGCAGTGCTTGTAGATGTACAAGAGAACGATTCCCTCAATGATTTTGGCTAGGCAATTGAAAAGGGAATTGGCTTTGTAGGACTTAAGCTCTTCCGATGGTTTTCCATTCTTAGAGTTCGTGATGATATTGTTGCCTTCCATGATGCTGGAAGATAACCACACTCTGTAAGGACAACTTGTGACACGGATAAGCTCAGAGACTTTTCAAAAACTTGTTATACGAGACGGTCCACAAGTGTGTTTTGGTTTTAGACCAAGAGTAGCTTTAATGACAACTTGTATAGCAACAGTCAACTGATTATCGTAAATAAAACCAGTTATAGGTATAGACTGAAAATCTGACGTATCTGATTAAATATAATAATTATTATAAGTAAGCACACAACATTTACTTATATTCAATTTAAGTTCGTTCTCAGCACACCAACAATGTAATTTCTTAACGCCTTCCTGGAGAAGTACAGTAAAATATCTGATGAAATTGTAGAACTGACATTATTAATAAAAATCAAAAACATCAGTGGCCCCAGGTTGGATCCTTGAGGTACACCAGAAACTGCCTCATAGGAAAAAGATTGAACGCAGCCATACTACACAATGTGTGTACGTCCTTCTAAATGTAACTAAATAACACTTATGATATTGGAAGCAATATTGAAGTCCTTAAGCATGGAAACTAATTTGGCATGGGGTATGTTGTCAAATGCCAAAAGTTTGACAATGCAAGTTAAATTTCGTGGTTCACAATTGTGTTTTTTAAAAAGGTTTATTTCCGAAATTTACAATTAATTACATTACTTAAAACTTAATTATACGGAGAATAATTGATATGTGAAGCGTTACAGTAATAATATAATAATTAATTAATGTGCCATGCCTAATGTCTAATATAATAATTATTAATGAGTGCATGCGGTTAATCTATTTATAGGAACTAAAACTACGAACTAAGCATATTGACATCTGGCGGGTGATGTCATCCTAACTAAGCATTAATTAATAAAATATATTTCTAAATAATAAAATTAATTATATTAAAACAAAGAAAAGTCTATCGTGGGCGCCAGGTCACTCCTCTCCCCCTAGATCCGACACACCTGTGGAGGAGAGTCATCATCTTTTACAAGGGTGGCTGCCCCTCTGCGTCTTAAGCGTCTGTAAATCAAAATCACTACACAAATTATTATAAACGAATAAAGTATTAGTGTCCATGCACTGGGTTTTAGGGGTATCACCGAATTATTTATATCGGGTATCGGGGAATACACTGGGATGACTTCTAATTGAAGTCTTTTCAATTGTATTGTTAAGTTATTTAGATTATAGTTTTTAAGTTCTGGGGTCGAATCACTGGGGTTCCACGCGTTGTTTCCATTTGGGGCACCTTATAGTTCCGGAAGACTAGGTCGCATTTGTTGGGTTGAATGATGAAAATGCCTTCCAGGTCACGGGTCTCTTCTTGATTTGGGCAGGTGATCTTCAATTTTTCTTTTTTCTTAAAAACGGCTAGGAATTGGTTGGTATTGGGTATATTCTCTAAATGATTTTTTTCAATTTCTAATTTTGTAAATTTGCATTTTTGGGTGGTTCCATTGACCAAAAGCTCTGTTTCACAATCAGCCTGGTAATTTAAGAGCAAGTTATCGTTGCATTGGAATTTCTTGTTAATACCCAAGCATATGTCTCTTAAAGGTCATGTTTTTGAGTTAATTTTTAATTTTAACATTACTTTTACATTAGGAATTATAGTTACATATTCGGACTTATATTTCAGCGCTATAGGGTATATTTTATACAGATCAAAAGGATGTTCATAATTAATAGGAAGGGATAGGAAATAATAGATTTTTGATTGTTCGATTTTGCAATCGACTGATATCGCGGATTCAAAATCTAAAATGTTTTCTAATTTAAGGTCGAAAGGCAATTCCTCATTATAGTGAACGGAAATCTTTTTTAGTTCATTAAATAAATCTTGGGGCCTAATTATATCTGGACTAAGAATTTTTAATTTGCAAAATGTTAATGAGTTAATAATTATTTCCAAAATATTTTCGATTATTGTGTAAAGTAAAACGAGTTGATTATACAGATCTTTAGTGAATAGTACGTGCTGGTGGTCTATCTATTCTTTATAAATTGCGTGTAATCGCATTATTCGGGCCTTGAGCAAGTTTTGGTTATGTGCGATATCTTTGATTGTTTCATTGAAATTTTGTATTAATTTTTCGTTTATGCTGTACCCGAATTTTTTTTTTTTTTGGTTCTCAAGATTGTTCTGATTAGAAATTAAATGTTTCAGGATTTAGTATAGTTCTCAAAAAATGACTTTCTTTGCTGGACTAAACTAGGATTTGGAATTATCGAAGATGATGGGCCTGGTACTTCGTCATCAATTTTTAGTGTACCAAAATAGATGTTTATTTGTATTTTAGAATTTTGGAAGATATAATTTATCATAGCTTTAACTGAATTATAGTCTAATTAGTCTAGGCCACAACCTAATTTGGGAATTGCTAATTTAGTGATGTTTTTGTCTAAACAGAATTGTTTTAAATATATATATATATCTACCTTCTTCTTTGATAAATCTCTAATTTTTCCAAATCTTAATTTAAATTCACGTGCTATTCCTGCACTCATTTTTAAATCTCTACTCACACAGTGAGCGAGTGAGTATTCTAGAGGGGCATTGAATAAATCATCCGAAATTTCTCTTACGTTTTCATTGTTTATTTCTTTATCATTACTTAAAATCTCAATAAATGTTTCAAAATTTGGAGTTGGTTTTAAATTAGATCTTTTGACTCTGGGACGTTTAATATTTGACAAATGAATTTTACTAGATTGATTATGATATCTGGTTTCTATTTCTGCTGTTTTACGATTAGGATCAATAGTTTGAATGTTTTCTTTTTGATATTTATTTTTAGTTTTTGATTGTTTTTGTTTGTTTTTAATAAATACTTTTTCTGGAATTTCTGGAACTTCCTCTCGCGTTAAGTTATGTTTTTCAATAGTTCTTGTTTTATTTTCATTTATTGTTTCATTTATTTGTTCATACAACAATTTGACTTTAGTTTTATGATTTTCTACATAATTGTTTGTAATTAAGGTTTCTAAGTTGAGGTCTAAAAGAGATTCATTATCGATGTGTCCCGAAATAATTTCAGAAGGTCTTAATTTTGTAGTCGAATGGATAGAATTATTATATGCTAGTACGGCGTATAAGGTTTTAATTTCTATTGGTTCTTTTTTAAATGTGTCTTGATTATTAAGGAGCCGTATGTGTTCAATGATCGTCGAATGTACGCGTTCTATTATTCCATTAGATTCTGGGTGTTGGGAACTAATAAAATGAATTTTGATTTTATGAATTTCCAAAAGTTCTCTAATAACCGTGTTCTTAAATTCCAAATGATTATCCGAAATAATTAATTTAGGGATTCCATGGTGACAAAAGAATTTTATTAAATTGTTTGCTACTTCAACAGCTTGGTAAGAATTTAATTTGTAAAGTTGCGTATATTTAGAAAATGAATCAATTATAGTAAGGAATTTGGAACTTTCGAGGGCAATACAATCTATGTGAATTATTTCAAATGGTTTCATAGCTGTTGGGGTGTGATTAAATTTTAATTTAAGTGGTTTGCGATCATATTTAGAAACTAAACAGACTTCACAATCATTAATATATTCTTGGATTGATTTCCTCATACTTGGCCAATAATATATCCGTTTGAGTTTTAATTCAGTTTCGTCTATGCCTCGATGATTTGTTTTTCCCTCATGATAATTTTGGATAATTTCCAATATATCGTTATTATTTTCAACGTCCGCAAGTAAATTATTACATTTAGTCATTTTAAGTTCTGAATTTTTAAAATAATTTTGGAGAACGCTACTGAATTTTTCGTAAATAGGACTTTTGAAGTATAGATAATAATTTATTTTAGGAACAATATATTCTTTTACAAAACTAATGACTTCATTCACAAAATTTCTTTTAGAAAATTGAACATGTATTCGCATTTTTTTATTATTAAATAAATTAGTAATTTTCGGTTTAGATGATGAATGTTCTACCTCTGTAATTATAATTTGGTTATCACCAACTTTGACCGGTTTATCTGATATTGGTATACCAAAAATAGGGTTTTCCGAATTTGAATGAATTGTAGCGCCATCATTTTCAATTTCATTTATACGAGTAGTTTCCGGGGGTTCTACAATAACTGATGACGGATCATTTTCAATCTCATCAAAATTTTTCAAATATTCTTCTAAATTTTGGGCATATTCTTCGTTAACATTTAGTTCAATCCTATTTGACAGCCCAAACTATGGCAAGTAATTCTTTTTCTATAGTGGAATATCGAGATTCAGAATCGTTTAAGGTACGGCTGGCATATGCAATGGGTAAATCTGAACCGATTTTACCTTGTGACAAAACAGCGCCCAGAGCTTGATTACTGGCATCTGTAGTAAGTATAAATGGTTTTGTAAAGTCCGGATATTGTAATAAAGGTTGGTTAGTCAAGATGTTCTTGCACAAGTTAAAAGAATTTTGGTAGTCTGCATCATTAATATTAATAACTGAATTCTTTTTTAGACGTTTCGTCATCGGTTTAGTCAAGTCTGCAAAATTTTTAATAAACTTTCGGTAATACCCTAACAGTCCGAGAAATCCTTTAATTTGTTTTGTCGTTTTGGGGATGGGATAATTTTGAATGGCAATAATTTTGTCTGGATTTGGTCTGACACCTTCGGGTGTAATCACATGTCCGAGATACGCACTTCTTTACGAAGAAATTCCGATTTATCTAATTGAACCTTGAAATTAGCCTCTCTTAACCTTTAAAAAACTTCGTTTAATCTATCGATATGTTCTTGTAAGCTAGTGGAAAACATAATTATATCGTCCATGTAGACGAGACAGTATTCGTTTTGAATTCCCCTCAAAATATTGTCCATGACGCGCTGGAAAGTAGCTGGGGCATTTTTAAGCCCAAATGGCATTCTTAAAAATTCATAGTGACCGTTTTCTGTATTAAAGGCAGTTTTTGGGACGTCGCGTTCGTCAATCTCAATTTGGTGGAAGCCTGATGCCAAATCTAGGGTTGTGAAATATTGGCATTTCCCTAATTTATCTAACAAGTCGTTTATATTGGGAAGGGGGTATCGGTCACCTACAGTTTTATCGTTTAATTTCCTATAATCAAATACAACGCGCCATTTTCGTTGACCTGAAGCTTCTAATTTTTTGGGAACGATTCATATAGGAGAGGACCATGGGCTAAAGGATGGCCTAATAATGTTTTGTTCCAACATTTCATTAATTTGCTTGCTTACCTCGGCTTTGTGCACTTCGGGGTAGCGATACGTTTTAGTATAGACCGGAATCTCATCGGCCGTAATTATCCTGTGTTTAATATTATTAGTTAACGTTAAATGATTCCCTTTTACATGAAAAATATCGGCATACTTATTTATTAATTTTTTAATAACAGCTTTTTCTTCATCATTCATGTGATCAGTTCTAATACTTGAGAAATGGAATTTAAATTTATTTGTATTCATCATATTCAAATTATTATTTGTACTAAAGTTTTTCTTATTTAGATTACTATTTTCATTATAATTTTGTTCGTGGGGTACCACATCATATCCGCTGATGGGGGTAACCACGACAGGTCTTTTTAATGTAACTTCCCTATCTATGTCAGTTTTATTAACTACAGTACAAAGAGCTCTATTATTTTTAACTATAGTGACGCATTTGGGCACTAAGAAATTCGTAACGTCAGTTCTAGTAATTACGCCCTCGCCGTTTTCAATATTTAAAACTTCTACTTCTATTACCTGTTGACTCTGAACGGGCACTAATATTCGCTTAGTGACAGGCGGAGCAACAGGAATACTATAATTATTAACATTAAGATTATTATTACTAATTCTAATACTATTATTTTTATCATTATTTTCATTGGATATGTGTTGGTCATTCCGAAATTTAAATGGTATTTCTACGTTAGTGGTTACTACTGATTTCCTTTTAAAATCTAAGCAAATATAAATTTTTGTCATGTTATCTACGCCTAACAGGATATCAAAGGAGGAATGAAAATCGAATATATAGCATTTTACTTTTGCAGCAAAGTTACTTTTAAATAATTTTTGTAGGTTAATAATAACGCTGTGTGTTCCGCGGGACGTGCCATGAGCACTTGTTACTTCGAAAGGATCATCCTTAAATAAATTTTTATTTAATTTTTTTGCTAGGCGAGAACTAATAAATGATCGCGTACTACCGGAATCTAATAAAACTTTTAATTTTGTTTCGGGGTCTACAATGAAAGGTAAATTACTAAAATTATTATTAATGCTTAAAAATTCAATAGGCGGTTTGCCAAGGCGACTTATACTAAAAAATTATCTTCATTTTTCCCGTTCTGGTCAATGACGCTGTTACTTCGTGTACTAATATTTTTAGAGCACGTTGGCTCATCTAAATTACGCAATTCTTGTTTATTTGTGTAAATCGTCGAAGTTGACATGGGTATAGGATTTGGTAAACGCGGGGGAATCTGTCCAGGCGGCTGATTATAGTTTGCATTAAATGGATTAAAGTTCCGATTAAAATTTTGACTGTATTTATTATAATTTTGTGGTCTGTTAAAATTGTGATTTGAGGGGTTTTGAGGTCTCCCAAACACTTGACTGTTAGTAAGGAACCGTGGTTGTTGTTGCTTAAATTGAGAACTACTAGGCCGGTTCATAAATGTATATTGTGTACACTATATGGTCTACGGAATAAAGATTATTATTATTATTATTTCCTTAAATACAAAAAATAACGTTTTTCAATTACACGCAAATATTATACGAACATTATAAAATTTGATTTTTGAGTTGACGTTTCTGACGTGAAATTAAACGTCAAAATAAAATTGCGAGTGAGTTGAAATTTACGCAAAATAATGGTAAGTAATAATAATAAGAGTAGTTTTGTTACAAAATTAAACCCTACGGTAAATTTTCCATCATATACATGATCTCCAAGAATGTTTAATAACTGTATCAATATCACGTATATTTTTAATAAATAAAAATTTGTTCAATGTCAATTAGTAGAAATCTATATTTGAATTTTTTAATTCATATGTATAATCGTAGAAAAAGTATAGTGTACAATTCGCATACAATGACCATTGCCCACTCGTATGAATTGCTGCACTCGCCTTCGGCTCATGCAGCAAATTTCATACTCGTGGGCAATGGGTATCATTGTATGCTCATTATACAATATACTATTGCGGTCTAGGGTACTGATTGAAACGATTATTATTATTATTAAAATTATTTTTGCCAAAATTTAAATTACGCGGTCTAGTTTGATTATTAAATTTATTATAATTTGGGTTGTTAAATTTATTATTATTTTGATTAAAATTTGATACATTCGGCGTATCGAGCGTACTCTGAAATTTATTTTCCTCTATCAGATAGTTCATTGCCTGCTCTAGTGTGTCAGGGTCACGTAACCTGATAATACTTTGTATGTTGCCGCGAATTCCGCGTAAGAACGTCTTTAATGCTAACTCATCATAGCTACGTTGATGAATGCGCTTTGTCGCGTCCGGCATTTCCACTGCCGATAAGGAGTTAAATTTAGCGGATAGTCTACTTCGCAAAATTTGTATACGTTCCCCGAAATCTAAATATTTTTCATTCTTATGAGGTCTCAAATTAATTAAGTCCTGAACCAAACAATGCGCGAACCTATAGCGACCAATGCTTTGTCTTTAAGTTTACTTATTATCGCGTTTATTAGATACGTATTCACCAACTCGTTATTTAAAGGTCTAAATTGATCTAGTACGGCATCGCATCTTGAAATAAATATTTCTGTGAGTTCGTTACTTACGTCGAAATAAGGATTAATTTTAGCAATTGATAATTAATATTTTCCATTTTTAACTTTTCGGTAATTACTAAATTATCTAATTTATTGATTAGATCGTCGAGTACAAAATTTACTGGAGTGCGTTCACTCTCCAATTTGGGGAATCAAAAAATGTGTGCTGAAATTGAGTCCGAAGACGTATCATTGGCGTACATAAAATTTTACACGCGAACAAAAATATGGAAAAAAACCTCTAAAAAACAATGCTTACCACTCAATAACGAAGATCACGCTGTCCATGCCCTGATATGCCCTCAGTGGTCCTGGATCTGGTGATGGGGTGTTCCTCGTTCTGCTGCCCTCGGGGTGTTAGTCCCTCGATGTTCGGAGGACCCTCTGGTGCTGCTTCGACGTGGAACTCGTTCGATGCCAATTCAACCGTAAAGACGGACGGTGCACTATTTTGATATTCCCTCAAAGTTGTGCCCTTATGACATCCTACCGACTGCGCCAGTTAAATTTCGTGGTTCACAATTGTGTTTTTTAAAAAAAGCTTATTTCCGAAATTTACAATTAATTACATTACTTAAAACTTAATTATACGGAGAATAATTGATATGTGAAGCGTTACAGTAATAATATAATAATTAATTAATGTGCCATGACTAATGTCTAATGCAATAATGAATCAAAATGCATGCGTCTAATCTATTTATATAAACTAAAACTATGAACTAACCATATTGACATCTGGCCAATGCCAACCAATATATATATATATATATATATATATATATATATATATATATATATATATATGTGCAATTAAAAAATAAAGTTGATCGTCTTTTGTCAAAAACTGGATGCAAGAAAAAATATCAGTATAGTTCATATTAAAGTCTTTTAAAAATCATTTAATTTGATGTTTTATTTATTAAAATCGGATAAAAAATAAGCGAGATACAGCACCAAAGGTTTTTCGTCAGTCACCCTGTATATGTATCTGTTTGCCCAAAATTGTACTTTCAAATATTTTAGAGAAATTGCTCAATAGCAATCTTAAGTTGCTTCGTGAGAATCACGCCGTTTCTGAGAATCAAATTAAAGATGAATAACAGCAATCTTTTATTAGGAAAGATAGGAAAGATGGTATACCGTCTGAACCAGCTGTGATCTTTGGTTTAATTCGTTTAAGCTGTTGAAGGACATCTAACTCGGAAATAGAACATAAACCCATTATATCCTGAACAGTAGAATTTATGGTAGAATGATATGACGATTAAAAATGATTCGCAAACGTATTCATAATATCATTAGGACTGGAGTGGGTTGCATTATTTGTTTTCATAATATCAGATATACTAGTGGTAGTTTTAATTGAATGGATATAGTTCCAAAATTTCGCCGGATCAGTTTTCATTGTTATTTCAGCTGAACGAATAAAGTTGTGGCGATTTACTTTTTCAATGTTCTTAATGAGTCTCCATAAGTCTTGGTATTCCCCCTTATCAATTTCACTTTTTGTTCGTAAATATTTAACCCGAAGATTATTTCTCCGTTTGATATCATGAACCAGTTCTAGATCAAATCACGGAAGAACATCTTTCTTGAGATTACTCAATTTAAAGCGGTATTTTGGAACATTTGCATCTAAAGTTTGTTATAGTCCAGAGTACAGAAAGTGAGAAGCTGAATCTTCATCATTTCCGAGTACACTTCCAGGTTTTAATTTAGCGCAATACTTATTCATAGGCTGTATATAAATAAGTTAAATGTAATAATTGGATAATTTATTATTTGTAAGAAAAAGCATTATAAAAATATTTTTTCAGATATAGTATAAGAAAAATTAGGAATGGCTGAGTAAGAAAGTAACAAAATATTTATAAAACTGACATAAAGAAAAGAAATGAACTAAATCCTTAATTTTCGATCGTATTTATTTGTAAAGATATTTTGTAATTGAGATAATTTAAACATTTTATTCCATCAAGAGAGTAGCACATATTGATATATAATATTTAATAAATTTTCTAATTGTTTTATAAGTATTAAAAAAAACAATGTATTTAATTTTTAGTCTACTATAGACATTCCAATTTTATAAAAAATCACAACATAGAAATTATTTCTTCTCTAACTATATGTGATTTTTAGATAGCTTTTAAGGAACATGTATATGAATTTATTAAATTGTAACGTGCTCGTTTAATAACGTTCTATTTTTTTCTTCTTCTTTCAACAGCATTCAGAACGTCGTGAACATCCAAACAATCGTCATCCCCTAATTATTTTGAACAGTGTATTTTAATAATTGACACGTTTATGTTTAACAAGCTTCCGTGAATGCTTTCAGTCCTGCTGTTGCCCTCATATCTTCATATATCAGAAGTATGTCCTCCCATTTTAATTGTAGGGCGTCGGATAAACGTTGCCGGCGTATTGTTATTGTTGAGCATACAGCACACATCATTATCTGAATGTAAATTTGCGCTTGAGATAACATTTCCCCACGTTTTTCTAAGATGCGTAAACAATGGGAAACGGAATGAGCTTGTTTTGCGTTTCTATTAACATGTGTAAACGTAAAACACGGACCCTTGTTGATACCGAAAAAAAAAATGTCACTGTATAAATATGTAATCCTATTTTTTTGAGAAATCTATGCTAAGGACGGTAGTTATTACACTTATTGGTCACCAGAACTTCGTTTCTTTTTTTGTATATATTCTTGTTTTTACAGACATCTCCTTCATATGTTTACAATACTTAAATATTTTTCAGAAAAATTGATAAAATAATAAATCTGTTAAAATTACAAGAAAATAATAAATAAAAATCTAAAATACATTTTTGTTACGTTGGGAAAAACTTATTGTTTTAAGGAATTTGGTTGATGGTGAAATCTTTGTTTCCTAAAAAAATGGAGAACCTAATAATACTTAAGAAAATTTCCTGAAAATGAAATTATCAAATCAATTTTATACACCGAAAAAATTGAAGTACAATATTAACATTGCTTTTAGAATTAATCTATACAATAAATTCTGTAGATTAACGAAATGTTTTCGTGTCTTTCTAATTATTAATTAATTTTCTTCAACGTAAAGGACTTTAATACATTTTTATTATTAAATTAAACAAAATGCGAATTGTGTTTAAATTAGTGTCAATTAACTAATTGTATAATCATCACATCGATCTTGATCTTACTTTACATTATGGTTTGTGAACCTTAAATTCCCAGAAGAGGAAATGTTGGCAGAATATGGAAAAGAATGATTTGTATGCGTGCAATGGATACACATCCTGATAGAAAGACACGGAGGCATTCATGTAGATTTAGAAGGACGCGAGGTAATAATTAGTTTGAAATTCATTGAGTAGACGGGGCAATAATCAAGGAGGTCCACTAGGTGATGCAGACCACGTAGAGGCTTAAAATGTCACGTGTAGGCCCCGACAAAGGCAACGGCAGTCCTTCTCACTGCAAAAACACCAAAGACATGCGCTCTTTTATTGCTCCCTTACTTTATTTATATAGATTTAAGCCTTTAGGAAAAGAAGCGAAAGAGGGGAAAAAAACAGTACGCCCGCTCTGACTTATTTGGAGTAGATAATTACCGCCTTACCAATCATTGTAATTATTCTTTGGCGCGTTTTACGATTCCAATGAGTTATGGAGTTACGGTCAGGGCTACAATGCCTTGCATAATTACTGCTCACCTTACACGGAATTACTATTACACACATTTGTGGCTGTGTTATTTTTCTAATTATATTCTAATTACAAACTGAAAACGGCACCGAGTTTTCTGGAGGAAATTAGTTTTAACACTTTGGGAATTTTAAACGCCATCTGGTAAATGTTCAACATTATAACGGATGTTTAAAAATAATTTATTCTAATTGTACTGTTTGTATTCGTTAAGCTCTGCTTAACTGGCCATTGAGAACGAGACACTTTAGCTGTGTTACTTTTTTATGTGTGCAAGTGAGCTTGTTTTTGTTAGTAGTACCATACATTTATCTTGAAGGCAAATAGTACCGGTTAGACATTCAGCACTAAAGTTTCATGTAACTCTAATTAATATCATATATAGTATTTGAAAAAAATGCCTATCAAATAACTTTTGGGATTTAAAAACAGCATTATTCATTAATAAATTTAAAAATACGAAAACATTTCGTGAATCTACAACAATGAGTCTTACTAAGACTACAAAACAAATTAATTTGAAACAACTACTTCTCTAGCTAATACTTCGACAGACATTGAATAATACAAATTAATTTGCGTGTTAATACATTTTATTATTCATTAATATTTGACTTACTCCGCTCTTCCAATTAAAGGGAAGAAATGTAGGATCCATGTTTCAACTAGTTAAAGAATATAGTATAAAAAATCATACGGTTGGTCATAAATACATAAGTTTCAAGAATTTGCTAGAAACTAACATTTATATAAATATGATCCGCTGCCGATAAAATGAAGAATATAACGATAACTAAACTGAAAGAAAACACATGATTTGTGAGAAGCCATCTAAAAAACTTCTTGAATCTATAGATATAAAGAATGTCATCATAACATGCCGATGTTATCTATTTTGATTTTCGCAAAGCCTTTGAATCACAATGAATTAAGTTCTGATTAACCCGTTGTGAAACATTTTTATGTCAATTAGAAGGTTAATTATCAGTTAATCACAAGCGTCTCTTAACTAAACTTAAAGATCGGGGCTCACTTATAATCTTGTCGCCTTATTCAATTGTTATATCTCCAACAGAACCATTGATTTTGAATATATGAATCATCATTCCAGGATATTTTATCCCTCTAGCGGTATCCCTCAAGGGTCTAACCTCAGACACTTATTATTTTTATTCATTGATAACATAAGAGTTAATATTCAATTTAATTGCTGATGATTTAAAAATATTTAGATTGTTAAGAAATGGTCCTGAGTAATTATTTTAATATCATATCAATGTTTTTAGATAAAGTTAGAGATTTTTAACGTTGTGAAGCAGAATCTAAATTCGCTACTACAGTAGATAATAATACTGAGGATTTAAAACTATTCATTGGACTCACCACTACAAGTAAAACATTTAGGGGTCATACTTGATACCAGATTGAACTTTAACTTCCACCTAGAGAGCATCAGCAAAAAGGCCATGAGAGGACTTTTTGCGACCCGTAAAATGGTAGGGCGCACATGGGGACTGAGACCCAGTATGACCAAATGGCTATACACTGTGGTTATAAGACCTATAGTGACATACGCAGCGCTCGTTTGGGGAGAAAAGACCCAAACCAAAAGTGCAGCAGTAAAACTCGAAAGAGTGCAAAGACAGGCATGTCTGCTGATCACTGGGGCAATGAGGACAACGCCCATGGCAGCCATGGAACACATATTATCGCTACCACCACTACATCTATTTGTAATGATGGAAGCTAGACAGGCAGCTTATAGGATGCACATAAATGGACACACTTTAAATATGGGGTCATCAAGACCGGCAACATTTAAAGTACTACAAGAAGAAGAGACACTAAAAATGAGGTCCAATTTCACCAAAATCGTACACCCATCCCGCAGATTTAAAACGATCATACCACAGCGGAGTGAATGGACAAATGGAACATACCCGGGAACGTGTAAAGGAACCATCTGGTACACAGACGGGGCCAAAAATACTAAAGGAACCGGGGCTGGTATCTACGGAGGTTGCAACCGGAGCAAACAATTCGCGTTTGTTTTGGAGAAGCATGCCTCTATCTTCCAGGCCGAAATAGCCGCCATTGACTGGTGTGCACATCACGTAATGGAGTCGGGACTTAACAGAGGACAAATTACCATTATGACAGATAGCCAGGCAGCCATAAAAGCGCTAGCCTCACCGATAGTGCAGTCCAGGCTGGTCATGACTAGCATAAACAGACTGGACGCACTGGCGACAACAGGAGAAATACAGCTAGTATGGATACCCAAGGACCAAAAATTATTGGACACTTGGGGGCCGACTTGCTGGCTAAACAAGGAGCAGCAGGTGAATTCATAGGACCTGAACCCGCTTTCGGTATACCCCATGAAACCGGAAAGGAAATAATCCGACGCAAGTTAGCAGAGGAGCACAAAACGGCATGGCAAAACCAAAATGGAATGAGGCATACGAGACTCTTCCTAGATGGTCCGGTATCTGACAGCATGCTGAAGCTGTCTAGACTGAGCAGATTGAAACTAAGAAAAATCACAGGACTAGTCACTGGGCACTGTGACCTGAACAAACACAAACATAGGATGGGCATTGAGAAAAGCCCCCTATGCCGTGGGTGTCTGGAAGAAGAGGAAACTCCCCAACACCTACTGTGCACTTGCGAAGCATACAAACAAGAACGCAAGGCGAAACTCGGGAAGCCTATGCTTCCTGTACAACAGCTAAGGAATATCCGCTGGCAGAAACTCCTGGACTTCTTAGAAGATACAGGAGTTCAAAAGGAGTAAAACAACCAGAGGCGCACAAAAGGACCACGGAGACCGCAGTGCAGGGACGATAAGCGACACCACCTCGTGAGGACAAAAAAAAAAAACTATTCATATCAGGTTATTTATTCCTTTTTGATATAAGAGTTCTTGCATTTTTCTGAATGAAACTGAAATAAAGTATTTTCCTCTATGAAGTACAAATTAGCTTATTCTTTTTTGCAATTTGCAAAAGAAGTATTCAAACTAAATGATTTTAGATTTGTTTTTCATTAATGCATTTTAAATATCAGCTTGTGACGTAAAGTCTGGATTCTTATTATAAGAGCATTTTCTATGTTCCCAAAGATTTTTGGGTTACACAAATCGCCACCAGCCCCAAATACCCCGACACGATCTTGTCAGCATCGCGTGACAAGACCTTGATTGTGTTTAAGTTAACCAGGGACGAATCCTCCCAATACAGAGAAGCCTCTCTATGGTCACTCCCACTTCATCTCCGACGTCTTATCCAGCGATGCCTGTGGAAAGACGACCCATCGATTCGAAGATCACACCAAGGGTGTCTTGAGCATTGTTTTCTCTATTGACAACCGCCAAATCATGTCCAGTGACAAGACCATCAAGTTGTGGAATACCATTGCCGAGTGCAAGTGTACTATTCAGGATGATGGACATTCAGATTGGATATCATGTGTACGTTTCTCTCCAAACAACTCTAATCTAATCATCCGCTGGCTGGGTTCATGTGTTTAAGGTGTAGAACTTGTCTAACTGCCGCCTAAAGATTAATCACTCTGGACACTCTGACTATTTGAATACAGTCACTGTTTGCCCTGATGGCTTCGTTTACGCTGGTTGTGGAAAGGAGTGCAAGGCCATGCTATGTGATCTTAATGATGGAAAGTATTTACACACCCTGGACCATAATGACATCTTCACGGCCCTTTGCTTCTTCCCCAATAGGTATTGGTTATGTGCCGTGTTTGTCCCATCCATCAAGATTTGGAATTTGGAAAGTAAAGAAATGGTTGAAGAGCTCAGGTCAGAATTTGTGTCTCAAACGAGCAAGGCCGAACTACCTCAGTGCTTGTCATTGGCGTGGTCCACTGACGGACAGACCTTGTTCGACGGTTATTCTGGTAACATCATCAGGGTATGGCAAGTCAGTATACCTTCTTTAAATAAAATAAAATAAACTTTGTTTATATCACACACTTTATTATTCTTAATGACTATAGTTTCGACATAATTTAGCTGGTCATTCATGACAAAGTTTATTTTATTTAAAGTTATAAAATATGTATTACAAAGTGAAAGCCTCTACAATCAAGTATACCTTCTGCTCATTAACATGTCCTTGACTTGTATTTAAGTATACTTTAAAAGCAATTTATTTTTATTTGAAATAATTATTTTGAGAGCTATAATTTTAAATAGTATATCCTGTATTTTATCCCATTTTTGGATTCCTCGTTCAATTGCCTATCTACCTATATAGATTTCTTTACGTAGCATTTACAGGATTTGATTTAAAAAAACGTTTATATAAATGCATAGTTGCATACTGAATCACTTAACAAGACCTCTTGTTGGTTCGTATGCTACCAACTTATGTTAAACGAAAGTAAACGGCATCTCTTACTTTTTCTCTTTTAAATTGAGCTAATGAAAGGGAATCTATAAAGTTTCTTGGACTACATATCGATCCTCACTTGACTTGAACATCCCACGGCGACGATTTTGCAAAAAAAATACGTTCTAGCATATTCCTCATTAGTAGTCTCTCAAAGATAGTTTCAAAAGAAACGTTAAGATCTGCATATTTTTCGCTATGCCAAAGCAATATTTTGTATGGGTTGATTATATGGGGACTGTTATCAGGTATAGAATTTTCGGACTTCAACGTAGAGCCATTCGTATCATGTCTGATAATGGCTATATGGATGCATTCGAGATAGACAGCGAAGACCTTGTCAACAAATTAGGTACACGGATTCAGCATTAGGTACAGGCAAAGACTGGGCATCCTCTGAGGGTGACAGGCATCCTAGTGGGAGAACTAGTTAAACCGCCTTTCTATTGTAATTCGTGGCTTAGACTCCAATTCTTAGGCCGCGCTATGGGGGAATCCAGGACTGACAGGAGGAGTGATTCAAGTCCAGGACAGTTATGGTGTCGAGGAAAACACACCACAACTACCCCGGACTTGAATGTCACAAATATCCTACCTTCCGACGACACAATTCGACGTCAATAATAGACCTTGCCATAACCAACCGAACGGATTCTCGACAGGATGAGAGGTAGGACTGTGAAGACTGAAACGGACCTTATCTCTCTTAAGGTGGTCATTTCTTTCTTCAAGAACAGGCCTCAAATGAGGCGGATTTGCCGACTTTACACCAGGTAATGGGATCAGTGTGTACATTACGCGACAACCCTGAACGCTTTGCTAATATTATTTCGAAAACGTTACGAGCTGCTATTCCAAAAAACCAGAGGGCGCTCGTGAGGAAAATCTACTGGTGGTACTATGAAATCACAGAAGCCAAGCGAAGAGCGAAGACGTGATCTCCTTCGGTGCAGTCGTACCGATAGCGCCGAGATCTATATATTCTAAAGCAGGCATCCATTGCTAGGCAGGAATTTAACTTGGCTGTCCAAAGCAGCAGGACGGCGGCTTGGAGAAGTTTGATCAAAGAGGTGGACGAAGACACATGAGGAAAATCGTACAATGGGGGTACTGCGACAGTCTTTAGTGCACTTCCCGTCAAACGCTACCCACGAATTCGGTCGGTCCACCTGCGCACTAGGATGGGGTTTTCAGTCCGCTACAGGCCGCTCTGACGAGGCAGTTAGAACGCCTAATAAGGAACAGGCTAGACAGATGGCTTGAGAGCAACGGTGGCCTATCCGCGAGACAGTATGAGTTTCGCAAGGTAGATGAACGATGAACGACGCGCTCAGAGAGGTAAAGTTGGCGGGTGAAGCCAACGAAGGTTCCCTAAAGAGGAGGCACTGTCTGGCGATATCCCTGAATGTTCGCAATGCCTTGAATTGGTGGGGTCCTTCAAGTATCTGTTTTAAGCATCATCTTATGAAACCTCATCTACGACGGCGTCTTATAACTATATCTTTCTAGGTGTGTAGATATAGTGGGCATCGCCAACGACATCCTACTGATTGTCAAATGTAGGGAGATAACTGATGTAGTAGCCCAGGTGGGGGTAGTAACGAATCACGTTGGCGTACAGTGTAGGATTTCACAAATCTAGCTGGAAAAAATTATAAACTATAATAAAACGTTTTTCTTAATTTGTATTAGTTTATTTAGAACATGAAACAAGCGTGACTAAAAGGAACTAAAAATTAAAATATAGAATAAACTAAATATACCTATAGTCCATCCGTTGGATCTTCCATCCTACGTCACAAACTATCGCTTTAAAAAAACGACGAAAGTTTTACAGTGCGTTCTTTTTCTAAGGCATTTGGTGTACTTTATCAGACTGAATGTTTTTGTGTCGTTTCTCGAAGCGATATTGTAGGACGGAAGATCCATCCGTTGGATGGATATATATTTTCATCACTATCAGAATCACTATTGCAAGAATCGCCAGATACACTAGCTTCACTAATTAGAGGATCACTCTCATATCCCTGCAGCTGTTGTCATTGGGACATTTGAAGGCTGTAATAATTCCATAACAGCGGGATGTATGGCTGTTATTTTGTACGTTTATTTTGACTTTAGTGATGTTACGATTGGATCTGAAGAAATTAATAGAGCAAGAAGTATATCAGTATTTGTTTTGATTCTGGATACTTTTCTAGAGTGTTCTAGTCTAAATTTTCTAAGTTCTGTATGGCGAGACTCCTGCGCCTCTTCAGACATCTGTCCAATTGACAATAACAAATCTTCAATTACTTCTGGTCCATGTAATAATAAATTATGCAGTGTAACTGGCATTGGATACCAATTGCATAACGAGATGTATAAATTCGCAGTAGCGTCGCAATATTTCTTAAGGTACGTAATATAATATAAAATTTCTTAATTAAAGATTGATTGACTCCGGTTATCGTAGAAGCTACATAAGCATTTAAAAAAAAAAAAACTTCTAGCACTATTCCCATCATTAGAGGAGGTATCACTATCCTTCGGAGTATCTAATAATAATCATGTTTCTGTCCTAAATCTATCTTTTATTAGTTTCTTCCTAATCGCAACATTTAGGTTTACGACATTACCATTTCTGAACATCTAGCCTATAGCCAATATGTGGACAAGCCCAACAAAACGTTTCAGGATCACTTTTACGTTGTCTAATAACATTTAAATTGTTCGTATCTTTCGGCGTAATTTGGCAAATATAACATTTTTGAGTAGCCCTATTCGATGTTAAAATGTTACATACTTTGCCATCAATCATTATTTCTTCGAATGTGTGTGTGTGCCACTTCAAGTCTCTGACCGTTAAATATAGAATATTTTGGATTTGTGTTCTCACATTTTTGAATTCTTCTAAAATGACTTCTTTAGTCTCATTCGCAAACGTGAATCTTATGGACCTGCAATGCGAGGTAGAGGGCAGTCGCGTGTTCTGCCATAATATATTTCTTTGTTTCCTTTCATCAAGCCATATAATTGTAACACTAAAAAAGAAATTTGTTACGATATTTGCGTCTTCGAATTCATTTGTGTCTCCCTTCTGCTTATACCTGCTTGATACACCACAACCATCACTTCCATTTGAAAATAAATAGCAAGATTTTTAGTACCATTACCCCTCAAATATACTTGCTAACACTACGCGATACAGACTCGTTTAATCCTTAAATCAACAATTGCTTGTTATTCATCTGCCTTATAAAGTCACAGTCTGGTGAAACAATTGTAGCAGTGTATCTACAAATAAAGCAAAACTCTAAACAGTCGTGTTTTTATTTAATAATTGCAATTGCTTGCAACTTAATTTCTGCCAATGAATCACAAGCAATCACTGTTAGTCGGATAGGACATTTTTTGCTTTTTTATTTTTGTCGAAGAATGGATATTTAATCCCTTATCTAATGCCGACTTTCTAATCATTTCTTATTTTCTGTACGTTAATTTGGTTGTACTTATCAATGCTAATGCTTCTTCTGCAGAATACTGAGGCGTTTGTTGGCCTGTACTTTGAAAAACTGTCTTCCCTTAGTTGCTCTTTAGGGGCTGGAAACCAAATTTTGCAACGTAGAAGCAGCATCCCTTTTGCCAGATTGCTTCAACTTAACACTGGTAGCAAGAACTAACTCACTTAATGAGTGTTCTGTGAGTGATTTAACTTTATTAGTTTTTGACTTCAAGCCACTTAGACTTAAGTGTTTTTTCAATCGTTCACTTTTTTTTGCACTCTGGACACCACTTGTACTGGGTGCATCCAAATTAATTATTGTAACGGTAGTATTTAACCAATCATTGAACTTTTTTAAAAACACAATTTTATTGCGATGACACGTCTTCCATCTTTGGTTTAATCCGATCGTGAACGAAGAAACAGTCCAGTTTAGTTCGTTACTTAATCCACAGGTCTATTTTCTGGTGTAGAAGAAGTTGATAGTGGGTTATTATCGTCACTTTTAACACTTCTTGAAATTCGCTTCTTTAGACATTTAGTAACGTACCTATAAAAATATGGATATTGCACTCAAAATTTTATTGTATATATTCTAGATGAATCCAAAATTATAAAAAATTTACAATCATGGCATATAAAGTTGTACAAAATTTTTAAGTAATTTTTGATTATTTACCGAATATTCTTTCCTAAACTTTTATTAAAAATACATAATTGAGGAATCTTTCTTAGGCTACTATATAAACTACATACCTCGATGTAAATTATCCATTGCATAAAAGTTGTCACGAACAATAACTTTATACAATACGACCTTCACAATTTACGCGCAAGGAATGGCTGCGAAGCAGATTTTAATGGGTTATAAGAATATATTTTGTATGTTGTTTTTATGACTTTTGAATTCCACATTGTGCGACTCTGCTATCCAAAAAACGTGCGGAGGAAGGTCTACTGGTAGTGCGATAAAATCGCAGAAGCCAGACAAAGAGTCAATTAAGAGAATAGTTACGGCCGTTACTACGTGGTAATCCATACCTTAACTATATTGAAAGATTTACTATGATTTAATCACAAATATTGTGCATTTTTTTAATTCAGAGTGAAGAGCCAATGTTGCACGACGAGATCTCATTCTGTGCAGTAGCACTAGTAGCCAAGATCTAGGCATAATTAAGTAAAAGGCAACCGGCGGCCTGGAGCCGGTTGATCAAACATATGGACGAGGACGCGTGGGAAAAATCGTACTGAGTGGTGACGACAAAACTCAGAGAGGTTAGACTGCGGCTGTCGTGCGTGCATTCTTTCTGCCTAATCCCACTCATGAGTTCGCGGTTAGTCTACCATCGCACTGGGTTGGTTTTCCAGTTAATTCTCGAACGAGAATCGTATTGTCCAACCCAATGGCGTTCACATCTTTAGCAAACAGCTGCCTTAGAAGCGGCATCTTCCTGAAGCGGTATAAGAGACCATGACTCATGCTACTGCCAAAAGAAGGCAAACCACCGACAACCCTTGGGGCTACAGATTGCTGTGCCTCTTGGATGCCGAGGCAAAGCAGCTCGAGTGCCTATTAAAGGACAAGCTAGACATATGGTAGTTTATCAGCGAGACAGTATGGTTTTCGCAAGCGGAGATCCAC